>CM041777.1:21988420-22112315 GCA_023374045.1 Limonium bicolor
GCACCGGGGCAGTTGCCCCTAGTAGTACCAGAATCGGAATGTCCACCACGAGTTCGAGCCATACTAATGTATTTTGAAATTAAAAGTAAATAAACATTAACAGCATGACAATTAAATTAATATCAAACAAAACACTACAATGCATCGCCAAACAATTTTAGAATTTTTTTTCAATTTTTTTTTAATAATATATACACGACCGGGTCTATAGGGCCGGACGCAGACCCGGACGCAGCGAAGAACCCTAAATTGCAATTCGAACCAGATTCACCCAAATTCACACAATCCTATCAATTTCCTAATGTTTCCCGCGGTTGCGCATAATATACACCAGATTAGCAACAGAAACAACCCAATCAATAATTCAAACTCACAATTTCTGTCTAATGTCACAATCTCCTAATCCAAACTGGAAATTAGCGTGTTTGAAAAAACCTGGAACGTTGTTTGGAGTGGTGTTGGCGTTGGCAGGGCTACGGCGATGCGGCGGCGTCGAAGTTGGGGCTGCGGCGGTGCGGCGACGTCGGAGCTGGTGCTGGCCTTGGGTGCGTGGCGGTGTTGGTCGCCGGTGTCGCTGAGGAGGAGGAGCCGAGTTTCAGTGGTAGAAGAAGAGGGAATAAAAATCGGGAGCGCGAGACAGTTTTTTTTTTTTTGTAAACTCTGCGCGTCCGTGGTTGTGTCCGGTGAAATAAGGGCGGACGTCTCTCTCGCGTCCGTGGTTCTGTCCGCACAAAAGGGCCGGACGTGTTGTTTTCTTTCGACGTCCGTGTCTTTGTCCGTCCAAATAAGGGCGGACGTGTTGATCTCCCTTCCGGCTTGCGTCCGGCCTTTTAAGGGCGGACGTAAGCCCGTTTCTATTTTTTTTAAATTTTTGTTATGTGTCCGTGTTTGTGTCCGGCTTTTTAAGGCCGGACGCAAACTTCATTTTTTTATTTAAATTAACCGAAAATAATGAAACAAAAAGAAAACAAAATAAATGCAGTAAA
Source organism: Limonium bicolor (assembly GCA_023374045.1). Lineage (NCBI taxonomy): Eukaryota > Viridiplantae > Streptophyta > Magnoliopsida > Caryophyllales > Plumbaginaceae > Limonium > Limonium bicolor. The sequence goes on from CM041777.1 coordinate 21,989,407, forward strand.
TAATTAAAAGAAAAAGGGCAGAATATAAATTGCTGGAATTTAAATGACAGTAAATTAAATGACAAGGAAATTTAAATGACAGTAATATAAAGAACTGAATTTAAATGTTAGGAATTAGGTTGCTGAAATTTAAATGTTAGAAGTTAGTTGCTGAAAAGTAAATGACTGAATTAAATAATAGTAAAGTAAATGACTGAATTAAATGACAAAACAAAATAAAACTAAATTATGAAACAAAATTAATATATTAACAGAATACTACACAATTAGAATATTAACAGAATATATAGGAACAAAATATAACAGAAACAAAATATAATAGAAACATAATATAATAGAAACAAAAATTAAAGATTAGCAAAATATATCACATATTTATAAACAGAAAACTCAGTAAAATTAAAAACTATCAATTAACCGTGCCGGAGGTCCCCGACAACGGCGCCAAAAACTTGTTGGAAGAAATAGTAACTACTTCTACCACTTAGGCAGTGTACCTATCGTTTTGCGGAATAGTAGATTTGTGGGTTGTCGTACTCTTGGGGACCTCGTTGTGGATAACTGATAGTGTAGTAAATTGACTGAGAATTCTAGTTAACAGATTTTATCTTTTTTATGGGAAATGATTAACAGCTAACTAATAAGACAATAATAAAAACAATTAATCAAAACATAAAAGAAATAGAAATTGTAAATCTTTTTGTGTTTTTAAAGAAGCATCCCGGGTTGTTCTGCTCACCTATTTTAACCAATTATATCAATATAACTTTCCCACTTTAGCAATAAACTCAAGAATCTTAATTAGTTTATTGACCGTTCCCTGTGCAATAAACCCTGATTAATTTAATCAACAAGTGCAATCCTTGCTCGAGTTATTAATAAATTAATCGCATTATTAACAATTCCTATTGGAGACTGGTTAACCTATACGGTGAGATACGCTTCTAGTCGTTAATCCATTTTGACTTCCTGTGTCTAGAACCTTGTCTCAGCACTGCATTTTAACAAAGAACTACAAGTATCACTTTAATAATTGTACAATAAGATTAAAGCGCATTAAGGAGAGGAATCAAAATACTGCTTAAATAAATTATGGAAAGCTTACATAACACAATTATATAAAATAGGCTCGCTTCCTAACCCGAGAAGGCTAGGTTTATTAATCACACATAATTATACAGTAAAACAAGCATAAGAAATAAAATAGTCGGAACCAACGAAGAAGAACAAACATATGGCCATTCGACTTCTTCGTTGGTTCTCTGGAAACTAACAGTGTAAGGCTAATTAACAAAGAACAATGAACTCTAATGGAAGATAATGAAATTTGGATTCAGGAAGGGACGGCTGAAGAAGATTGAAGGAGCGTGGGTTTTATAGAAGAAAGGAGGAGGAAGAAGACAGGCTGCGACAACGCGTGAGAGATTTAAGGAGGCGGCGCCTGATATTGCTGGTAGTAGATAGATGTGTTTGCAGGCGGCACAAGAAGAAAACTGGGGAAGACGGTCGGGGCGTCAGTTAATTGGATCTGGATCTGGGCATTTACACGCGTCCGCGTCTATGTCCGTGTTTATTTCCCCGGACCTCTCACACGCTGGTCTGTCTCTTGTCCGGGTTTATTTCCACGGACAGGCCACGGTTGTGGCTTAGTCCGGCCTTTGTCCAGGTTTATTTCCGCGGACGTCACACGGACTCGTCTCCTATCTCTTGTCCGTGCTATTTTCCACGGACGTGCCACGGTCATGCCAATCCTCTCTTCTTGTCCGTGTCTCTGTCTGGGTTTTATTCCACAGACGTCACACACGCAGTCCTTATTTCTTGTCCGTGCTTAATTCTGCGGACGTGACACGGACACGTCTCTGTCCTCTTCTTGTCCGCCCTTTTCTGTGCGGACACACCACGGACGTGACACGGCCATCAAGCTTAGCACGTGCATGTCGTGTGACTTATTTTAATCCCTCTTTGATATATCTATTTATATGGCATTTTCATTACATTTAACACATATAATACATCAGTTTATATCACAACATAATTATAGGAAAAACCCAAGATAAGTGAGAAACATTACTTAAAATGTTGCAAATTATAAGGTGATTAAACCTTAATAAGTCTATATGTTTTGCACTTATCAAGCTTGTGTTATGATTACATACCAGCATGATTGGATGTATATTGCACCTTTACATGTATTGTATAATAAGCAATCGCATGTTTACTTGACAATTAGTCGTGTGTAGCCCATTAGCTTGCGGGTTACACGTTATCATACTCAGCAAGTTGTGCTGAGTCCGTTGTGGCCTAACCATTTTTAGGTACACTACAAAGGAAAACAATGGAGTGCGGGATTTGGGTAGTTCGATGATTTCTACCTCTTGGGTTGATTATTTAGGATTTTAATCCTGTTGTATTATTTTCATTAAATTAAAATGATCACATGTATGATGTATAAGGATTGTAAATTGTGGAATTACTATCTCTCGGTCATTAAAGTGTTTTAAGTGTGTATGTAATTGGAAGCCTAGTTACTCACGTGGGTGAGTAACGACAGTAACACCTAATGCTGAGTTATTGTAATTATTTCTGCTGCATTAGATGAGTTGAGTATGGTAATGATTGGTTTGAGTTTGAATTACGAGAAGGGGTGTTACAAATTGTGTTTCCTCACTAGGGTTGTCATTTTCGAATTTTGGGCAGGCTTGACCTCAACCCGAACCCGACTTGCTCGCGTTTCACCTCAACCTGAAAGTGACTCGAACCCGGAGTGGGTTATGATTTGTCAACCTGAAACTGACTCGGGTCACATATCCCCAACCCAAACTCAACTTGTTTGACACGAATCCGAAATTGACACGTTAACCCGAACCCGAAATCAACCCAGCCTGAAATTAAAAATATTATACTAACAATACAAAATCACCTATACAACATAACATAGGATATCAAACCAACAAACATAAACCATGTAGTAAAGGAAGGAATCAAGGCTAGTACCATGTCACAACAAGCAAGTAAAGTGAAAGCTTTTCTCTTGAATGAGCAGCTTTTGAAGAAAGCCACAATCGGGTTTGGTAGATTTTCTCGTGTTATAAACTATCGTGTAAGGGAAAGAGTATAGGAAGACCAAATAAATGACTAAAGACTTTACTTTTAGATTATGTGAGGTAGCTTAGGGTAAGTGAATGAGTAAGTTTCTATAGGATTTTGGCATGTCACAATTTTAGTTGTTATGTCCACATTTGTGTTTTTCTTGGCCTTGTGCCTCTAAGTGTAAAAGAATTGTTACATGATTGATATATTTTGGGTTATGCCGCATAACTATAAGAATATTTTATTTTTAAAAAATGTTTTTGGGTTGTGGGTTGAAATCGGGTTAGCAGATCAAACCCAAAATCGACTCGGTTTTTTAGGAACCCAACCCGAACCCAGGTTGAAAATTGCCACCCAAAGTCGTGTTTTAGCGTGTCAGTTTCAGGCCAAATTTTGGGTTCATGTCAGGAGTGGCAGCCCTACGTACCTCACATGATAGTAATATTTTATTTTTGTAAAAGTTTTACATGTAGCATTAGTAGAGCTACTTGGAAACTAAATTTTTTAAAGGGTGTCACAAGAATAGCCAAGAGATACAATAACAAAACATCATTTATTTTGAATACGTATGTTGCTGCTGAAATGTCAATAAAATTGAACAAGAGTGAGTATTGATCAAATGCTAATGTACTCTTGCATAATCATCGATGTACTCTTGCTCATTGATTGATGTATAATTTATTAAATATGAATGTACTTTACTTGAATGAAATATAAAGCAAAATTTGTAATCTTGTATCAATGTACAAACACTATCACTAAACTGTACTCTGAAGAAAACAAAATGTACTATCCTTCTATAAAAACTATATACTACGTTTTTTACATAAGCGTTGTTGACATTGCACATACACAGCATTGACAATTGCCTTAGAAGACAACCTTTGAAAATTTCAACCTGTTATGATTACAACATGTTTACAAAAACCATCATTACATTAATCAAAACCCTTTTCACTACACAATGTTCAAAGACTACAGTCATAAGGTAAGAGAAAGAAAGATGGTAGATAGTTTTTAGTTAGGTCAGCAATGTTGAAGAAGAGAAAGACACTGTAAGACGAATTAGGTGACGCTCGGCAACAATATTTAAGATATAGGTAATATTAAAGCTACCTTTATTTAAATGAAAAACTCCATAGCTTTATAAAATACCCCAAATATTAATTATCTTGCCTAGTAAGGAATTAATTAACATGAGAGGTTAAACAAAGGTTAGTCATTGAATAATAAAGACTAATGAACCTTTATTCACTAATGAATTATATAACCTGTAAACATACACATATAAATAAATATGTATAGTCTAAAATGTGAATTAAACCCCACATGAAATGATGGACTAAAGAGAGAGTAAATATAAGGAGATAAACAACTCCTAAAGTTAATGTAAACACATAATACATTAATACATGATTTAAGACTAAAATCATGTGAGATAAATATGTAACACACATTATATTGTTACAATGAATAGTACATTATACCAAATATTCAAAAATACAAAGAATACACTAGGAATACACCTTAGAACAAAATAACAACACACGTTATGACCTAACACATGAATAAGTCCATTTGTACAACATTAAAGTCTTTAATATTATAAGACAATAAGAGTAATCAAAACCCATAAATATATCCACGGTTGCATGGAAATGGGTGAATAGTCTCCCATGTGTCATCTAAAAACTAGCTTTAAGGAGGGAAATGCCCTAACTTTCTTTATGACTCACCTTTTCATTCATTAAGGTAAAGTAAGGCAAGAGTCATTCCTCCCTCTTCTCATCCAGCCAAGATTATACACTCAATCCCTTTTTCTTCATCTTCTCCCTTGTGTTCTTGAAGACCTCAACCATGGTGGGCATGGTAGCTTAAGATTCCTTCACTCTTTCCACTCAAAACTCCTCCTTCTTGACCTATAAGCCAAGGGAATCTTAGACACACCTTCGATTTGCTCAAAAACTCAAATTCCAGCAAAATATTGAAGATAAAGTAAGGCCATCAAGCTTGGAAATGGAGTAAAATCTCAACTCCACCAAGAGAAGTTAAAAATATGCTTTAAGCTCCAAGGGTTCCTTTGATTTAATTATGTCCGAATTTGGGGCTTTCTTTTAACTCTGTAACACCCCTACCGGTTGTGGAGGGTGATTTTTCGGTATGAGGGGGGTCTATCTAAATATGGTCTGACTGAAAAATCGAGACCCTAAAAAAATGCCATTCTGTGGAGGGTGAAAACCCGTTATAATTGGCATCCCTCAAATACCTACTAGATCGTCCGTCTTTCCCAGAAAGCATAAGGGGAATGTAAGTGAACACTACACCTGCTCTCGATGGGCTCCACGCGGACTTATGCCTCTACAAGGTGGAGTTGACTAGAGTCACCACCGAGTTTGACCTAAGGAACTAGGAAAGGAGGAGAAAGGGGTTCTAAGAACCGTTAGTTGTCTCTAAGGTGGTTCCCTATGGATAGGACTTATCTGGTCACTACAGAGATTCTATTGTGGGTTCGCACTGGGTTACACCCCTTAGAAATGGCAACGACCACGACTTCGGATTGGTGCCCGAGGAAACCTCGGTCTCCAATTGTCGGGATTGCCTTCTTTCAAAACCTTTCAGGGAGATCCACTTAAAAGCCAAGGATAGGATTAGGACGAAAGGAGAGAAAACAGGTAGATGAGACGAGCTTGTCTGGCAAGCTAGCGTCAAGAAGAAGAATTGATGAATTTGGATGAGTGTATAATGGAAGATTTGGGAAAAGTTTGAGCCCGAGTGAATAGACAAGACTTGGAGTCTAATGGTTTGAAGTCTGTGGAAGCCAAAGAAGGTTCGAGCGTTTTGAGAGACATGAGAACCACCTTAGAGGGGAAAAGGGGTTTTTTGTTTGGAATGGGGTCGCACCCTAGATGGGTTGCCTACGTACTCAACTCCCTGTTGAGATCAGACCTTACATAGTTCACAGTTTTGGGAGATTTGGATGTTTTAGGGTTTTGAAAGAATTGGGGTTTTGACCTTTTGGGTCTTTGAAGGGTCAAAGAGATGTGGTCATTTTGTGAGGTTTGACAGATTGTCTGATTCGTTTTGGAGTTTGAGGTGTGAGAGTCTGTGCGATGCTCAACTCTATGAGACATTTAGCTTCTTGAAATGATGAAGTCTGTGAGACGCTCGGGTCTGTGAGATGTTCGAGGCTTGAAAGGGTTATCAAATTTCAAGAGGTTCGGCTTTTGAGGAGCTAAGTATTTTCGAAGTGTTTGAATTTGATGAGTCTATTGAGATGTTCGAATCTGTTGAACTGTGAAGACACTCGAGTCTGTTGAGCTGTTGAGACGGTCGAGTCTGTTGAGCTGTTGAGACATTCAAGTCTGTTGAGCTGTTGAGACGGTCGAGTTTGTTGAGCTATTGAGACATTCGAGTCTGTTGAGCTACTAAGATGTTCGAGTCTGTTGAGCTGCTGAGACGGTCGAGTCTGTTGAGCTGCTGAGACGGTCGAGTCTGTTAAGCTGCTGAGACGTTCGAGTCTGCTGGGCTGTTGAGACGGTCGAGTCTGTTGAGCTGTTGAGACATTCGAGTCTGTTGAGCTGTTGAGACATTCGAGTCTGTTGAGCTGCTGATACGGTCGAGTCTATTATGCTGAGACATTCGAGTCTGCTGGGTTGTTGAGACGGTCGAGTCTGTTGAGCTGTTGAGACATTCGAGTTTGTTGAGCTGTTGAGACGTTCGAGTCTGTTGAGCTGCTGAGACGGTCGAGTCTGTTATGCTAAGACGTTCGAGTCTGCTGGGCTGTTGAGACGGTCGAGTCTGTTGAGCTGTTGAGACATTCGAGTCTGTTGAGCTGCTGAGACAATTAGAGATTCGAGATGCCTGAGTTTCAAAGAGTTTGAAGTTTCAAGGAGTTTAAGATTTATGATGTTTGGAATTATTTGGGATTGAAATGAAGTTGAATTGAATTGGGAATGAAGAGAATTTTGAATTGAGTAGGGTTGAAATTGGATTGAATTGGATTGAAATTGAAATTGAATTTGAATTTGATTCGGAATTGAAATTGAAGTTGAATTGGATTTGAAACTAAATCAGGATCGAATTGAGGTAATGGGCCGAATTTGGGCCTTAGAGATGGACCGGGTTTGGGCCTTGAAAAAGTGGGCCAGCTTGGGCCTTGGAAATAGACCGGGTTAGGCCTTGGAATGTGGGCTGAAAACTATTTTTGTTTGTGATTGGGCTGAAAATTGTTTTTGCGCTGATTTGGGCCTTGAAATGTTGGCCATGATTGAGCTAATGGGCCTCGAATTGGGCTTTGGAATAGGCCTCGAATTGGGCTTTGGAATAGGCCTCAAATTGGGCTTTGAAATGGGCCTCGAATTAGGCTTTGAAATGGGCCTCAAATTGGGCTTTGAAACGGGCCTCGAATTAGGCTTTGAAATGGGCCTCGAATTGGGCTTTGAAATGTGCCTCGAATTGGGCTTTGAAATGAGGGCTAAAAATTGTTTTGGGGCTGAATTGGCCTTTTGGACTGATTTGGGCCTTCTTATTTTAGATATTGGGCTTTATTTCGCATTTGAATTGAATTGATGTTTGGATTCTTGAAATTGAATGATTTTTGGAATGAAATTTGATGATTTCTTTATTAGAATTGGAATGTTGATTGTGCATTTTATTCTGACATTAAGGGATAATTTGAAAAGTTTTGAGGAAAACGGGTATTCCTCACATGGACCGTGTCTAGGACCCGTATGCATTGAGGATACCCCAAACCTAAGGCTTTTCTATAAAGGGGTGACCTATGGGCTAACTAGGGCCACCTGTTCTAGTCTGGTCTGGCTAGCAATGAGTTGGGCCCGAATTGAATCTCAATTTAGGTTGAGGTTTAGAACAAACCAAATGGGCCCAACTCGAACATATCATGAGATGAAATAATAGCCAAGCGATAATGTTAAAAATAATCGAAGGCACAACCAATAAGCATCAGGGTGAATAACCCAAAATAAACATGCAAACATGATTTCCTTTATACAATTGAAAAACTTGAGAGGAAATAAAATCTCTAAGCAAATGCTATAAATGAATGTGTGTCTAGCCCATGAGTTTTTAGTCCAATTTACTAGCCATTTCAAACCATGTTGCTAATCATAATGACTTTTATTTTTCGGCCTTTTCCCTTTTCTAAGCGAGTTGAATTTCAAACTTAATGTTTAACAAGGGAAGAATTTTGTAAATCAAAATTTCTATACGGGCATAACATGGCCGGAATACACTGGTAACTTAGGAGGACCAAAATTTCAGAAAGTTAATAATACTAATATATACATACGCATGCTCTAATCATCACAAAATTACTATAATCCATATTCTTTTGTTTTTTTTAATAAGGTGAATTCTTGGGTACCCACTCTATATTGAGAGGGTATGGTACCCTTCTTACATGGACCAATCATATATTGACACTTACTTAATTTTATAAATAAAATGATATTTATTTATTTAGTCAAACTCCATCCTTAAATTAAATTTTAATAGTTCTTTTATCCTTGAGTTAACTCTAACTAACTAGAGTAACTCTCCCACGTTTTTTGTTTGAAAGAAAAGTCTCCCACGTTTTCACCTAATCCCATAATGATATTTTTTAATCATTATCTAAAATTTCTTTCTAATTTGAATTAGTTGATAAAATATGTACAATTTATATTTAAATATTTGCTTATGAAATTCACTTTATTCTTGAAAGGTATAGTAATATGTATATAATTTATTTAAATAATTTTACATTCATTAACACTTACATGAAAGTATTCATAAATAAATTTAGGCATCAATTCCTATAATTTGGTTTCAATAAAAATATCTTATTGAATGGGGCAATAAAGAAAAAAAATAGTAAAAGAAAATACTTATTACGTTTTTACTCGCCAAAAATTTGCTGAAGAAAAATCTACAAAATATGTAATATTTAAGCTTAGTTTGCATTAATATTTAAGTTATATTAGTGTATTATTTCTTTAACAAATTACTCCTATTCAACAGAAATAGGAAAAATGTTCAAAAAATTGTATAATGGAGTAGGTTAATGTATTTCTAAGTCTTGATTTACTCTCAATGACTTAGAGTTTGTTGGAGAAAAATATGCTTAGCATTTTTCCCTATCATGAAAATACTAACACATTCACACACTTTACCGGAAAAGTAATAACTTTGTTGGATAAAAAATTTGAACGGCTTAAACTCTTGTATTTAGAAAGCATGTAGGGGTTAGTTTGAGATATTAAGGGTGCGTTCACTTCGGGGTATTCAACAAAGGGAAACGGAATCATTCCCTTTGTGGTTGTTTGTTTTGTATTTTTAGTGATTCCGTTTTCCCCAATTCAAGTTTTGAAAACCCTCATATCCCTTTTAGTCATTCCCACCAGATTCTTAGGAAAAATTATTCCCTTTCCTTCCTCTTTCCCTATCATCATCTTTAACATAAACAAATACTAATATATATGGTATATAATTTATACAAATACTAACATATACATAATTCTTATTAATATTAATATAAAATATTTATATCTAATATAAAAAATATATTTTATTTAAAATTTATATAAATATAATGGATATGAATATAATATATATTATATAAATATTTATTATATATCATATATAATTTAAAAAAATATATCAATATATAATTTATAATAATATTATAGATATTATATATATTTGAAAAAATGAATGAATACTATATATAAATAAATTTTATAATATAACTACAATAAATTCTGAAATAATAATATATATTATTAATAAATTTAAATAAATCAACATATATAATCATTTATAAATATTAGTTATAATTTAAATAAATATGAAAAAAATGATATATATATATTAATATTAATAATATTATTTATACTTTAAATGCTATAATGATAAAAAATATTTATACATATTGTTTATGAAGTTAAAAATATTTATATATAGATGATATATTATATGAATATATTATATATTATTTACAATTAATTTAATATTTTAAAAAATTATTAATAATATTATTTAAAATTTAAATACTATAAATATAAAAAATATCAAAATATATATATATTTATGTAAATATTTATTTATATTATTTACAATTTAAATAAATTTTTTTGTATTATATATATCAATAAATATTATTTTAAACTCAAATACTATAAAATTTAAAAATTAATATATTATATATAGACAAATTTCAAAAAAATGTTATATATATATATAAATATTAATATATATCATTCATAATTTAAAAACTATTATATATGCTATATAATTTATATAAATATTAGTATATGTTACATACAAATTAGATAAACATTAATATATATTATTCATAATGTAATTAGTATTAACACTTCACTGTTTGGAACCAAACAACAACAAAGACAATCATTGAGAATTCTATTGTTTCTGTGTTAGAATCAAACAGACTTCTTGATTTGGGGGAATCCATTTCCTTTCCTTTCCTTTCATTCCCTATCCTGATTCCATTCTGTTTCCTCATCTCGAAGTGAACGCACCCTAAGACAACTTAGGCATTGAAATTTGCTTGGCCAAATTAGTTATTTAGATTTTATTAAAATTTAATTACTAATTTAGAGTGAGGTCTGTCGGGTCTATTTCTAGTGTCCATGCCTGGTTTTTCTATTCTTGGGTCAGGTCGGGCCATGTCTAGTTTATCTGGCTCTACCGATAGCCAATATGGTTTTTAATTATTATATGATTAATAAATTTTAAATAATTAATATAATTTAAATAACCTATATAATATTTAATTAAAATATATAAAATATTATTATTTTTTACAAGATAATATTATATAAAATTAGGTCGGGCTTACCCGCGGGCTCAAAAATGTGTTGAAGCTTGTTTTTTTGGGCATGTTTGTTGTCCAAACCCGCCCAAATAGTTGATCAGGCCTGAGCTCGTCGGGCTTTCAAGTGGGCCGAGTCAGCGGGCCATACCACTCATGATTAGCTCTGTTCGGGTCACAAAAATGTTTGTTAGGTCAAAGTTGTTTGTACTCTGTGAAGATCGATGATGAAAGATAGTGACAATTACAAACAATTAATAAGAGCGTTTCTCCGAACTCAATGAGTCATGTCATTTTTATGCCACATCAAACAACACATTGATTAATATTTTTTTCTTGCCGAACTATTGGCTTTTAGCCTAACCCAAAGCGGGGACATCAGAACTAAGTTGTCAGTTTTCACATTCAATGTTAGTCGAAGTTTGGGCTTGACAGTAGGCAAGATTATTAGATCGTTACAATATCCTTTTCAATTTGTGGATTAAAAGTGGTTACAATTTCACATTATGGTTCATAAAGGGATATTTCATAGTATATTATTGAGTTTTCCAAAAGTGTTACAGTATCGGACTGTATGCAATGAACACTTTTTTTGGTTAATAATTATATCTTCCAACCCGTAAATCCTCAACTATATGACTTAAACTTTAAACCCTAAAAGTTGAACTCTCAATCATATATTCTTAAAATTTAAACCATCAAAATCCAACCCTAGACTTTTAGTTCACCCTTAATTATATACATTAAACTTTAAAATGTAAGACAAACCCTTGAACCTTAAACCTTTGTGGAAATATCTAGATAGCTATGAATGACCGAAACAATGTAGAAGATGATATTCCAGCAATATATATATATATATATATATATATAGTCTTAGTGGCATACTATGAAATTTTGTAAATATCTGTAGTATCTTACGTAATATGCTTTATTAAACTGAATGTGATTGCAATAATTAAATTATTACAAGGCTCAAGGGAAATTGAAAACGAAAATGCTCAAGACTGAGTAATATAACTCGAGAAGCAATGGGAGTCACTTGGAATAGAAATATAGAAACTAAAATCCACCAAACTAATTGACAAAAAAATATCTTTCATTGTACTTGAGACCAAGGTTGTTGAGGAACTTTTGATATGTTTTTTTATGATTCGAATAGTTTAGATGTCAACCTAGATTTAATTATTTTCGTTATCACCAATTTTTATATATGTTTAGTCTTGTCACATCATTTACCTAGTTATGAAAATAAATATGATTTAGTGGAAATATATGAACATTCCTAATTCACATCATATATGTTGTCTAGGGATGACAATTCGGGTTGATGGGTCGGGTTGAGGTTAACCCATACCCAACCCGGTTAAAAATCTATTGACCCAAACCAGCCAAAGAATAATCCAGTTACAAATTTTCAACCCTAATCCAATAAGTATAAAACCATTTAACCCAAACCCAATCCGTTTAACCCAAAATTTGTTAAAGTATATATTTTTTTGACAGTTTCACATTTTAAATTATCATTTTTATATCGATGTTGATTAAATTCCTTGAGAGTTACAAGTGATTGCATGGTCATTCACCCTAATACAATCCATATACAAAAAGAATGTTGACCCTTTTGAAAAAATATTTATCAAAATGTTGTAGCTTGATAAAAGTGTTGATCATGTTTGTTATATTTATTAACTAATAGTTATAAAAGAGCCGTAGTCACATTTTTAATATATGTGTACTATTTATTATAATTTTTCACTAATAAAATAAAGATAATGGGTCGGGCTAAGTTCGGGCTATAACTTTAAACCTATACCCAACCCAAAAATAATGAGTAACCTAAACCCGACCCAAGAATTAATAGGTCAAAACTCTCAACCCAAACCTGGATTTGAGGGTCGGTTTTGGGTCGGGGTTTTGGCTTAGGTCATAATTGTCACACCAATGTTATTACTTACATCAATGTTGTAGGTAAGCACTTCATTTTTTTTCTTCTTTTTTGGTTGTAACATATTTTTTTCTCTTCCATGTCATAGCCAATATACCATATACATTTTCACATAATGTAAAATTAGTAAGGAAAATATTGAAGTATATTCACCTCAAAAGAATCTCTCATTATGGTTTTACAAATAGTAAATGTGAACTTATGAGCTAGACTTTTACAATTACTGTGGTTTGGGAACCGAACTCTCATATGATAAAATATGAGGTTTTATATTTATTTATAAGATCCATCAAAGATGGAATCCAACAACAGTTCTTCTAAATGATAATGACCTGAAACAATCTTTCTCAAATCCTCCTGTTTAACCTAAACTTACTTGTTTCACCTAAACTCATTCTTTTGCTTCGAACTGTCAATATAACAATAGGGTTTGAACCTGAATTTTTTTTTATTGAAAATGTGTATAATAATTTTCAACTAGTCGATAGGTAAAAAATCGCCTCATACATCCGGACTAAGAACTTGTACTTATACCAACGTTAATAAAGTATTTAAAGAGACTTTAACGAGATTCCCTTCACGTTTCATTGTTTTTAAATGTAACTCAAGTTGTCATGTTATAGATTCAAAATTATATTTAAATTCACTTTTCGAATTCATGATAAATAAAAAATGATATAATAATGGAATATGAAATATTATTAAGAAAAGCATGACATTAGGTAAACAAAAAAAATGAGATGGTGGAGCAAGTTTATGTAGTTGTCATTAAGAATTAATGTATTGCCAAAAACTTATAGATTTGTTGGACAAAATATGAGATGGTGGAGCAAGTTCATGTGATTGGCATTCCTAATCCAACCCATTAAAGTACTTTAACCCAACCCAACCCAAAAATAATGGGTAAAAAATTCATGACCCTAACCCAACCCGTTTAAAATCCTTAAACTCTAACCCAACCCTCCCAACCCATTTTTTTAAGCAAACAATAACCCATATTACTTAACACAGGCATAAATGTCACATTACATGAGATTAAATTGTACTCCCTCCAGTTCTCATTAGATAATTCTAAGTGTTGTCATTGTTTTTAAAATATAGGATGTTTTGGTCTTTTTATCACCCACTTTCCACATTTAGCCCCTTACTTTTTTCCTCACACCCATAACTCTCTTATTCCCTACAGAAAAGTAAGGGTAAATAGTCCACAAACTGTCTCATTCTATATGTTGTGCTAGAAAATCGTGTGTTAAGAACAGAAGAAAGTATACGTTTAGTACAATAGCTACTTTGATAGACCACTTTTCAAAGTACAAAAGCTACATTTCACAACCTTGGATAGCATTACTTAACATATTTAATTGATATAATCTCATCCTCTAGATAGCATTTGTTGAACCACTTTTCAAAATACAGTAGCTACTTCTAGAACTTAATCGACGTAAAGTACTATATTTATCTTGTTGTATAATATCATTCACAAACACACACACACATATATATATATATCTCTCCTGTTTTTGTTCACCCTTATAAATCATTTAAACATATTAGTTGTGTTGTATCATTTACAAAAAGCCAAAAACGGATATCATTCACAACAAAACAACATCCTGTAGTAGTTATCTTCACATCAACAACTGTCAGAGCTGGTTGAGTCAAACTAAATAAGATGTGAATTCAAAACTCTCAAAATAGTTGGTTGATGTGTAGAGCTGGTTGGACCATTTGTTTGATTAACATAATGAAGTGTGTGATATATTTAAAGATTGGATAGTCCATCTGGACTTGGGCCGATTGGTAAAATATTTTATAATTAAGGCTAAGACATAGTTTCGTCTTAAAGTAATACATACATATATATATATATATATATTAATTTGAGTTTTGAATTCGGTCAAGGGTTTGGATCTCTACCCTAACCTAACCTACAAAATTAGCTTATTACCCTAACCCAACCCAAAAATAAAAGGGGTCAATAATCATGACCCTAACCCATAAAATTCTGGGTTGGGTTCGGATTAAGTTTTGGGTTGGGTCAAAATTGCCAGGTCTTAGGCATTATGTGAATATAACAATAGGGTTTGAACCTGAAAAATATATTGGAAATGTATATAATAATTTTTTACTAGCCCATAGTGTGAAATTTTATAAATATCGATGGTGTCTTGTGCAATATGCTTTATTAAACTGAATGTGATTACAACAATTAAAGTATTACAAGGTTCAAGGGCAATTGAAAAGAAAGTGTACAAGACGAGCAATAGAACCGATAAGCAATGGGGAGTCGCTTGTAAGAAACATAGAAACTAAATTTCCCTAGACTAATTGACAAAGAAAATATTTTTCATTGTACTTGGTATCAAGGTTATTGAGGGACTTTTGATATGTTTTTTTATGGTTCAAAGAGTTTGGACAGCCTAGATTTCATTATTTTAATAAATCACTAACTCTTTTACTTTTTTTTTAGTCTTATCACATCATCTACCTAGTTGTGAAATATAAATTTGGTTTAGTGAAAATATATGAACGTTCCAAATTCACAATATACACTTTTATCTAGGGTTGGCAATTCGAGTTAATGGGTCGGGTTGAGGTTAGTCCCATTTATAAATCTATTGACACAAACACGACAAAAAATGATCGAGTTACAAATTTTCACCCTCACTCGACCCGTATAAAACCATTCAACCTAAATCCATTCTGTTTAACCCAAAAAAACTCTAGGGGCATTTGTTTTGAGCGGGGAAGGAATAGAATCAAGAAAGGGAATGAGAGAATGAAAAATAATTCCCTTTGATTTTTCTAACTATTTATTTGAGCTGGGGAAAATAAAATAAATAACCAGTCATTGACTGCTGGCTGCCGATCAATGACCATTAATTACTAGTCAACATTCACCGGTCACCGATTAATGATCATTAGTCATCGGTCAATGGTCATATGTCGCCGGTCAATGTGTACTGGGAAAAGGAATCTCATTCCCTAGTAGCAGGTGGGGAATCAAGTTAGAGAGTTTTGTGGTAATTCTATTTCCTTTATCTTTCTTGATAATAAGAAAAATAGACTAAACAAACACCAGAACATGGAATAATTCTGATTCCCTTTCTTGATTACCCAAAACAAACACCCCTAAATATATCTTTTTTTACCGCTTCATATTTTTTAATCCAAATTATTATTATTTTTTCAGAATGATGTTCATTAAATTCATTTAGAGTTACAAGTGACCGCATGGGCTTCATTTATTTGATTCATTACAAAAAGAATGTTGACACTTTTGAATTTTTTTTATCAAATTGTTGATCTAGTTGAGAAAATTGCTGATAATATTTGTTATATTATTAACTAATAGTTATAGAATTATAAAAGAGATATAGTGACATTCTAATGTATGTGTAGTATTTTTTGTATTTTGTTTCTTCAATGAAACAAAGATAATGGGTCGAGTTTTTGGTTATAACTTTAAACCCATATCTCACCCAATTATATATGAGTAACCAAATCCGACTCAAAAATTAATCGAGTGAAAAATCTTAACCCGAACCCGTGATTTACGGGTGGGGTCCACGGGTTGGGTCAAAATGGTCACCCACTGTTGTCACTTACACCAATGTTGTAGGTAAGTATTTCATATTTTTTCTTTCATATCATAGCCTACATACCATATTCATTTCCACATAATGTAAGATTAGTAAGGAAAATATTGAAATATGTTCAACTCGTAAAAATCTCTCATTTTGGTTATATAAATAGCAAACTTGAACTTATGAGCTAGAATTTTATAATTATGGTAGTTTGGGCACGAAAATCTCATATAATATAATACGGTCGAGGCTTTATATTTGCATTATAAGATCCATCAAAGATGGAATCCAATAACAATTATTCTGAATGAGAATGACCTGAAATAATCTATAGCGAATCCTCACGTTTGACCTAAACTTACTCATTTGACTCGAATTGTCAATACAACAATAGGGCTTGAACTGAAACAATATTGCAAATATGTATACTAAATTTCCACTAGCCGATAGGTCAAAAACCGTGCGCCTACGAACTTGTACTTATATCCAATGTTAATAAAGTAAAGAAACTGTAATGACATTCACTTCACGTTTCATTGTTTTAAATGTAACTCAAATTGCAAAGTAAACATGTTATAGTTCAAAGTTATATTTAAATTTAGTTCCAAATTCATGATATATAACAAATGATATAATAATATGAAATATAAAATATTATAAAGAAAAGTATGACATTAGGTATAAAAAAACCAAAATGAAATGGTGGAGCATGTTAATGTGGTTGTCATTAAGGATTGATGTTACTTGAAATACCCCGTAATTAAAAATAGTGATTAATTAGGCTAATAAGTAATTTAGAAGCTTAATTAAGTGTAAATAATTATTAGGGAACAAATCCCGAAGGAAACGGACCTTTAAAACGGTTTAAAAGCATTACCGAACCTTAAAGCGCGTTTTTCGAGGTAACCGGGAAAACGTGTCTTTAAGCGGGTCAATAGACTCGTAACAGTTTTGGTCAACTAAATGATCATTAATAAATATTAGTGAAGCTGTAGGACCAATAAAATCAATAAAACGAGAGACTAGTAAAAACTGTCAAAAACGACAAGTTGTGGGGTAGAAATTAATTAACACAAACTTATGTGTCCAATATTGCAAATAAAAATTTTAAAACCCCCTAGCTGCTGTGTGCTGTCCGATTTACATATATACACACACACACACTTAACTTCTTTTACTCACA
The DNA here is from genome assembly GCA_023374045.1 of Limonium bicolor. Lineage (NCBI taxonomy): Eukaryota > Viridiplantae > Streptophyta > Magnoliopsida > Caryophyllales > Plumbaginaceae > Limonium > Limonium bicolor. Next base: position 22,007,046 of record CM041777.1, read on the forward strand.
AACAAACAAAACAATAACACCCTACTTTATTACTTTATTTCCTTCACTCACATTCTCTCTCCTACCCATTCTCTCTTTTCCCTCATGTGGAGCAGCCCCCTCACCCTCTCTTTTCTTCTCTTCTTCAACCCATGCGATTTCCATGGTGAAAGAAGAGAACCCACACAAACACTAACTTCTCTCCTTTGTAACTCCCTCCACACTCCTCCAAAAATTATAAAAATACCACCATTGTAATCCTCTCCTCAAGAGCTACATTTTCATCTTTCCAAAATCCAAAAACACAGTTTCGATTTTGAGGGTATTCCCCATTTGAAGCTTCAACACCACCATTAGAAGGCCCTTGTTCCCCTTGTTCTTCTAAGGTAAAAATATCTCCAAAAACTTCATCTTTTTCTAGCCTAAAGGGCAAAACGAAAATTTAGACTAAACCTTGTTTGGTCTCTTGTATGTCCAGCCGATTTTGGCACTTTGGTGGTGTGAGAAATCTGTTCTTGAGCTATCCCAAACAGCTCTTGTGCTCTTGGAAGGTAATGAATTTTCCAAACCCTAAAACCTAAATGGAAACTTGATTAATGTTCTAGGTTAGTTTTAGTTGAGAATGGTGTATTGAAATGTATATGTAAATGGGTTTAGAGTTAGAGAAGTTGGATTAGCAAAACCGGTGGAGAAAGAGTGAAGGAAGAAGAGAAAGAAAATCTAGAAGAGAAGCAAGGTAAGAATGCTCTTGTGTGTAACTTGATATGTATATGTATAAGGTAACAGATTTTTAGAAATGAAAATGGGTGATGTAAAATGGTAGAGCATTAGTAGTGTAATGTATAAGAGAATGTAAGTGTTTTAAACCTTAAAGAACAATTTAAAAACTGTTACAACAGATTGGGAATGAGAGTTGATGTGCAGGAATTTGTATGAGTGTTGTAGTATTGAATTTTGTGTATGGGAGCTTGTGTATTGATGGCTATTGAAACAGGTGAGATGAGTGTTGTAATGTGAACTAAAACAATGTGGTGAGTGTATAAAATACAAAGGAGACTATGGCAAAATTTATTTAGAATTAGAACACTTAGTGAATTTTAACTAGGTGAATGATGTAAGTGTAACAGATTTTGAAATAGATAGATAGAGGGAAGATGGGGAGAGATAGTTAATGTAGTTGTAATGTATTAGTGGTGCTAGAAATGACATTAGAAGAGGGAGACGTGGAAGGGGAGAGTAAGTGCTAAAATCTGTAGCATAAGACAACTAGGAAACAACTAGTGAAAGTGTGAGTTGAAACTTAGAAAATTAGATGAGTGAATGAGTATAAAATTGTGTAAGGAGTTAGGAAATGAACTAGGTGTATTAGGAGGTTTAAATGGTGTTAAACATGTAGGATTAAGTGTAGGAACAATGGGGAAGTAATGGGTGAAAGAGAGGACTGAAAACAGAAATTAAAATGCAAATACTGGGATCGACCGGACTTGCGACCGGACTTGCAAGTCCGGTCGAGCAGAAAATTTTCCCGTCAGCATGCTACTGGAATCGACCGGACTTGCGACCGGACTTTAAGTCCGGTCGAGCAGAAAAATTTTCCGACAGAATGTTACTGGAATCGACCGGACTTGCGACCGGACATGCAAGTCCGGTCGGACCAGAAAAATTCCCCGATGAAACCTACTGGAATGGACCGGACTTGCGACCGGACATGCAAGTCCGGTCGGCCAGAAAAATTTCCGTAACCGAGCTACTGGAATGGACCGGACTTGCAAGGTCGGTCCAAGTCCGGTCCTGACAAAAAAAAAATTATTTTAATTTAAATAATAATTGTATATATATATGTATATGTAACCCATACATATATGTATATGTACATGTGTAGGCATGCAAACCTTAAGTAAGAAGATAGAAACTTAAGTAAAGGAAAAGTAAGTAAGTAAAGTATAAGTGTAAGAAATGTAAGGACGTAGTAAGTAGGAGTTAAGTTGATGATAGGTAAATTGATCATTCAATTGTATGTATGTAATAGGACTTGGTTTGTGACATCGAAGGACGTTTGGAATTACGTACAACGGTGAACGGTATGGATTCCTCATGCCCCGTATGCTATCTTGGTTACTCTGATTTGTGTGTTGTGTGCTAATTGATCACCAAATAAGATAAATGCACGAATCGGAGTTAATATGCATACTTGTGAATATGTAGTGTTGTATGATGTTGTATATTTTCTTTAATTCTTAGCTTGTTTACTTCATGAAATGTATGGATGATATGAATGTGTGTATGTATGTTGTATTGTACCGTGACCGTTATTTATTGTGTTTGGACTTCTAACTTGTTCCTAACAAGCTAACCATTCTAACTTAAAATGGTAATTAAATTGGAATGAGTAGAAGTCCGATATAGTTTCGGCCACGCGTGAGGATGCGGAGTCACGAGAGGTTGGCTCCAATTCCTGACTCTTAAACTGGTCCGCGGCCCAAATCCCTTAAGTGGGTAGCATCCCGGATTGGTAGTCAAGTAATCCGATGTGGGCGGTTGAGTCCCCAGGCCGGAGGTCCCGACGACTTGACTTGAGTATAAGTAAGTAAGTAAAATGAGTAAGTAAAGTAAAAAGTAAGTAATTGTAAGTAGAAGAAGTAAGAATAGTAAAGAGTAAAGCATTCCGATTAACCCGGATGCATAATTTGGCTAACCTTGTGAAGGTAATAAGATGTGTACTTGTAATATTGCCTTGATTTGTAATGAATTGTATAGCATGTATATTGTATGAAGACATGTATGTATGAATATTTAATGGCATTTTAGTGGACGTCAAATAGTCGGCGTGCCCTAGCTAGCACGCGGTATATGCGGAGTCCATATGCATCTTTTGCTGAGCCCCTTGGGGCACCATTTTTACTACACGCAGGTACTCGAGATTGATGAAGATGCGGAGGCATAGTTCTACTTCTTTATCTTCCTTTTGATTGTAAACATGAACTTATGGATGTGTACTAAGTAGTACAGGGCTTATCTTTTGATTAGCCGGTGTACCATGGGGTACACCTTTTTGGATATTGATGGAAGGGAATCGGTATAGATGAGAGAAAGATAGAAACTCATTCTTTTGGGAAGTGTGGTAAAGGATGTAATGTATACTTTAAATACTCGGTGATCCAAATGTAAGTAGGTTGTTTGTATTTGGTATGCATCACATTAGTAGCTCGTACATTATGTTCATCAGACCGTGACTGTAAGTATATAGCCTAGCTAGCCGTATGGCGGTTAGCGGCATTGTTTCACCCGCCGTAGTAAGTATGTAATATTCCGCTGCGAACTCGTAGGATTAATAGGACGATTAGACGGTAAGCATAGGATTAGCGGTTGGGGTGTTACAAAAAGTGGTATCAGAGCGTAGTTACGCTCTGATGTCCATAGTACCGAGCATAGGGGATTACCGAGTTAGGATTCAACCGTCTTAAGACGGATACTTAGAAACCTAACTAGGAACTACCGTTGCTAACAACGGATAACCTTAACGTTCTTATGAACGATACCTTGCTTAAATTCCAAGACCTTTGAGTCCTATCTGCAAAGCCTAATGTAACTGTTACAATCAGATGTCAGGACGAGGCCGAGGCCGACCTAGAGGCGAAGCCTCAGATGGAACCGGCGCGCAGGCGATAGCTGAGATCGTCGCCGCCACGGTAGCACAGATGCTGCCCAAGTAATCCAGGCTGTACAGCAAACTCAGCAGAACCAAACTCAAACGGGGCCAAACCCTCCCCCACCACCCAGAGAAGCCAATTGGGTGAAAGCTGTAGCGAACTCCCCCCTTGCTTTAGGGGCGAGAGTGACCCCGGCTAAGCTTGAAGCCTATACTCCGAGATGGACTGCTTTTGAAACACTCGAAGCTCCTGCTGGAGTTCGAGTCAGAGTAGCAGCCTACTACTTGAAGGATGCGGCCATGGATTGGTGGAAACTGGTGAAGCACGAGCATGTCAGCGACCCCACCTTCGATTGGGATTCCTTCGCATCTCTCCTCCGTCCAAGTACTATCCGGAGCATGTAAAAACGAAGAAAAGGCTAGAGCTAGACGCCTTAAAGATGACAGACAAGATGTCTGTGGATGAGTACTACCGCTTTCCTCAAGGTTAAAATTATTGATTCATAAATTTTGTCTTTATTTTTCAAAATTTGCATGTAACCAAATACTTGGAGTAAAAAGATGAATGAAGAAAAATAGTATAACATAGCAGGTCTTTTTTTTGTTATTAAGTCCTGATTTTTACTTAACAACAATTTATTATTTGTCAAAGAAATATCTGTTTAGTTTTCTTTATTTAAATGAAGATACTAATGGATCCAGATTTTACCACAAGATATTATAATTTTGTTGGACCAAATTCTGAAACATTTTATTACTATTAAGCTCTAGTAGAATATTTCACAATAGTAGGAGTTGGTTATGAATAAAATTTAATTTGACTCAATTTATTGAACTAAATTAATATTTTATTTTACTAAAATTTAATATAATTTTACCCTTCCAACCTGTTTAATACACGATCTAACAAGGCAGTTATGCTTTGAAATTTAAGAACTTTATTTATTTATAATTAAGTCCTTAAAATTAAGTTAACTCATGTCTAGTTAACAATCTAAATAAATAGAAAGAGTTCTTTAAAATTATTATATATAAACATGATCTACCACATGTTAACTTTTAATTGGACTAGACAAAGAGGGTACAATACCCTCTCAAAATAGAAGGGGTACCCAAGGACACACCAAAAAAAATCTAATAGTACAGCGAAATTGATATGGCCCCACAAATGAAACCGCTCTCGGCTCGGCTCGCTAGCTACTCAAAAATCTATTTAAACACCCAATCATTCTCCTCCCCGATACTCAAACCAAACACCACTTCTCTTCATGGCGTTCGACGGTATAACCAAGACTAATTCCCACGACCTTCCAGATCACTCTCCACTCCGCAAACTAATCCTCGTCGCTTCAATCGCAGCCGGTATCCAATTCGGCTGGGCATTACAGCTCTCCCTCTTAACACCATACGTCCAACTCCTCGGTATCCCTGATAAATGGGCCTCATACATCTGGCTATGCGGCCCAATCTCCGGAATGTTAGTCCAACCAACAGTCGGATATTACTCTGATCGTTCAACTTCCCGATTCGGTCGTCGTCGTCCTTTTATAGCCGCTGGTGCTTGTCTCGTCGCGGTAGCTGTTTTTCTAATTGGATTCGCTGCTGATATCGGTCATGCATCTGGTGATTCACTTAATTCCACTTCGAAACCACGTGCTATCGCTGTATTCGTTGTTGGATTCTGGATCCTTGATGTTGCTAATAATATGTTACAAGGACCATGTCGTGCTCTGTTAGCTGATCTAGCTGGTGAATCACAGTCGAAAATGAGGATTGCGAATGCGTTGTTCTCGTTTTTCATGGCGGTTGGAAATGTTCTTGGTTTTGCTGCTGGGAGTTATCGGAAATTGTATAAAGTATTTCCGTTTACGATGACGACTGCTTGTGATATCTATTGTGCGAATTTGAAAAGCTGTTTTTTCATTTCAATCGCGTTATTGATTTCATTGACAACAGTTGCTTTAACTTGTATTAAAGAGAAACAATTCATTCCATCGGATGAGATTGATGATGAGGTAAACACTGGTGGATGTGGTACAAAAGTCCCGATGTTTGGTGAAATCTTTGGTGCGTTAAAAGAGTTACCACGTCCGATGTGGATACTGTTGTTGGTAACTTGCTTGAACTGGATTGCGTGGTTTCCGTTTCTGATTAAAGATACTGATTGGATGGGGAAAGAAGTGTATGGTGGTGATCCGAAAGATAATACTAAGGTTTTATATGATAAAGGTGTGAGAGCTGGTGCTTTAGGGTTGATGTTGAATTCAATAGTGCTTGGTGTTGTTTCATTAGGTGTTGAGAAAGTTGCGAAGTTGATGGGTGGTGTTAAGAGGTTATGGGAAGTGTTAATGTTATATTAGCGGTTTGTCTTGCGATGACTGTTTGGGTTACGAAGGCGGCGGAGAATCATAGACATGAGGTGTTTAATTCTGGTGTGAAGACCCTTCCGTTGCCAACGAAAGAAGTTCAGGCTGGTGCACTGGCGTTGTTTTCTGTGCTTGGGATTCCACTCGCGGTAACTATTTTTGGTTAATTAGTTACCACGTTAACTTGATAAATGAAGAGATACTACTACTAGTAATGTATTTCGATGCTGCGTGTTTACTATAGTGTTTTGAATTTGAATAGATTTTATTTAACATTTTTGTCTTCCATGTTTTTTTTTCTTTCGTGGTTGGTTAAGTTTTTCTATTCTAATTGGTTGGTGCATTAAATGTGGGGTTACTTACTACTGTCTACTAGCTAGTTTTGTTAAAACTGGTAAATGAGGTTCGTAGTAGTATTAATTGTTTCTGGTTGGGAAGGAAGGATGGACTGAATGATTTCATATGCATCCATGCATAATTAGAATTACAGCCAGCAGGATTCATTTTCAAAAAAAAAGAAAGAATTACAGCAGGATTGGTAGTTATGACTAGGATAACAGACTGATGACGACAGTGTAATAGTAGTAATTAGAAAAGAGAGGATAATTAATTAGCGTTAGAGGGGAATGGATTCACTCCTGGACTTGACTTGTATCAAGTCTATTGAGAGAAAAAAATCCGCGCGGGAATGGTGAGTGGACGCTAGGCGGTGGGTTCAGCTGAGAAGTTACAGTGGGACCCTCACCTTGAAACTGAAGGCGAGTCCAAACTATTGGCGACCATAAAGTGGACTAGACCCGACCCGAGCGGACTGGCGTGTTGTTGACTAGACCGCTGACTCGGTGACCCAAGGAAATAAAACAGAAAATGAAATCAAGTGGTTTGGTTTGGGTTGGGTTGTTGTGTTTATTATGCGGTCTGCTTTGGAGTTTCGCGTTTCAAAGCAGCTTGTATGTGTACAGCTGGGTTTTTGTCAACACAGCACAGCATTGAATTAGTATTTGCATATTTATACTATTACTAGAAACTAGTACTAAAAAGTTGTCACTTACTCTTAATTAATTAAAAGGAGCATATATTAGTATCTAATTAAAGTTTGTTTGTTTGTTTTTACATGCAGATTACATACAGTATCCCATTTGCTCTGGCTTCTATATTCTCAGAATCCTCTGGTGTAGGTCAAGGTTTAGCGCTTGGAGTTTTAAACCTTGGAATTGTCATACCACAGGTACTTGATTAATTAATTATTAATTACCCTCTCCCACTCTCTCAATAGTATACCGCACTGATAAACTTATTAAATTCCTACAAGAATTTTATTCTTAACTAGTTCATGGAAAATTCGGGAAAATTCACGATATACCCTTGTTTTCTTTCGTAATTCACAATATACCCCTGTGATTTTCGTAATTTAACTTTAAACATACTTAAATGTTGTCCAAAATTGATGAAACTTTACATGGACGATGCTAAAGTGTTGTATCTTGGTCCAATATCAAATTTGAAATTTTTTAAGCTCACATGTGACATGTGAGACCCAATGAGCAGTCACATGTTCATTGGGTCCCACAGGTCACATGAGAGCTTAAAAAACTTTAAATTTGATATTGGACCAAAATATAACACTTTAGCATTGTCCATGTAAAGTTTCATCAATTTTGGACAACATTTAAATATATTTAAAGTTAAATTACGAAAATCACAAGGATATATTGTAAATTACAAAAGAAAACAAGGGCATCTCGTGAATTTTCCCTTATAATAAAAGGAACCTATTCTGAATGTTGCAATGAGAATCATTTTAAATGGAATTGAATAAAAATGAGAAAGAATATGAATATTAGCTTTAGGTGATAACGATTGATGGCCCCACAATACCAACTCACGTTGGCCCAATTGGCCTCACCTATATATTAATTAATAGAATGGAGAGCATGGCGCTTGCGCCACTGTGGCTCTATCCATATGTCAGTATGTGATAGGGAGAAAAAAATTGAAAAAATGGGAAAGACATGGGTAGATGCGCCATGTACGGGAGGGAGGGGTGAATAGGAGAGAGATTTTTTTTTAATTGTTATAACTCAGAATATAAGTGCAAAAATAAAAAAAATTCAAAACATACTCATGCTTGGTTTTATTTTGAAGAGCACGAAAAATGATGAACAATGGTATAATTTTTTTTTATTTTTACACTTATATTTTACAAGTTATGACATTTTGAAAAAAAAAATTCTCTCTCCTCCTCGTGTGTACCCGTAGAGTGTTAACAAATTTCTCCTTTTTTCTTTTTTTTCTTTATTTCCCTCTAATAGAGTGTTGACATGTGGCAAAGTAAAAAAGACAAATATCGTCATCTCCATATTGGAACCTGGCCACCCTTGCGCCAGGTTCGAAATCGCGTTAATTAAATTAAGTCTTAACTATACAACCACCACGGTGATCAGTGTCACCACCACTACCAAACCCAGAAATGAAAAATGAAGGAAGAACTACCAACTAGTTACCACTTACCAGTCTAGGCTGCATTCGGCATGACTTTTTTGTGGTAGTTTTGTGGTTGTTTTGGTCTGGTTGTTTTAGCTGTTGTTTTGTGGTAGTTTTGTGCTGGTTGTTTTGTGGCTGTTTTTTGAAAACTAGTGTTCGGCAGACGACGGTTTCTCTGGCTGTTATAAATAAGTTAATTTTGTGTAGTGCGTTTACCCTTTTCGTTGTTACAATTAAAAATTTTATATTACATTTTAAAATATTTTTTTGTTAATAAAGTTAAAATATATGTAGATATTCAATTATAGCCTTTAATAATTAATATTATAGTGACAATTAATTTATAATATGTATACGTATTAATTTATAAATAAATTTTTTACATATATTTGAAAAAATAAAGAAATAAACCATTGTATTTTAGAGTAAATATATTAGATGTTATATATAAAAATATAATTTTTTGGATTATATATTAGTATTTAATATAACATTTCAAATGTATTAATACTTAAAATTATTTTAATTTTTAATGGAATAAATAACATCATTGAAATGAAAAAGCAATTCTTTCTAATAATAAATAATTGACTATAAGCGATATCTATATCAGATATTACCTTATTATTTTATTATTATTATTGTTTAATTGTTGATAAATATTTATTTTAAACATATATTTTGTAGTTAACATATATTCTATTCAATTAAATATTACTTAATGAAATTCAAAACATAAATTTAAAATTTAATACTGGATATGCTAAGAACTGAAAAATAACATATATTAACATATAAATTATTCTTTAATTATTAAGCACGGTAAAAAACATATATAACTTTGATATACTGACAAACCAAAAACAACAGTTTTGTAATTAAATTTAGCAAGTTGAATAATTATAATTGATATTTATGAAATACTCAAATTTTTGTACTCTAATAATTCCTGATTTAACTGAAAGTTTACATTGTAATTTTTATTAGTTTTCTTTTTTCTTTGTTGAATATTTTATTAGAATGATAGATAGTAATAGTTTTAAAAGCTATTTATCCGTATCTGAATAAACTTAGAAAAACACTACTAGTTTAAAACTATTGTTCTATATTATTTTTATTAAATTTATAATTTAGTATACTAATCTTTATAAAAAAACTAAAAATAAAAAGGAAAATAAACTAATTTATAATATATTAATCTATATTTTCAATTTTAATTTAATTTGTGTCAATTTATATAATCTATCATTTTTAAAATATATTATACTATTGAAAATTTAAATTAATTTATTAAAAATTATTTTTAAATATTAATTAATATTATTAAAATATTCTCACCCCCTTAATTACAGTTTTCTGGCTCCACCTTTGTTTACGGTATTCATTATATTTACAGCATAAATTGTTGGTTGTTTTGAAAATTGTTGTTTGGAGATGACGGTTTATCATTTTTTATCAAAAATGTCAAACTCAAAAATGCCACATTTATACCACAGAAAAACCATATCGAACGGACCACTTAAATGCCCATATATATGGGGTATTAGTAAAAAACACATTCAATTCAAATTAAATAATTATGTTTCTCAAACCAAATTAACACATCCACTTGACTCTAATAAAATGACGTGTTTGTTTGTCTTTTGTTGAAATTTTCAGATGTTTGTATCACTGACGATGGGTCATTGGGATGCATTGTTTGGTGGAGGCAACTTACCAGCATTTGTGGTTGCGGCTGTCTCAGCCACCGCTAGTGTCATACTATCTTGCACAATACTACCGTCCCCACCACCAGGGACGGAGCCAGATTTTCAAACTTGCGGGGGTTTAATTTTTTTTTCATATATTCTGAAAATAAATAATAAAAGTATAAAATAAAAATACTTATAATATGGTTTACATGTTTATATTTTAAATATAGATATAACTCATTAAAATATATACTATCATATTTTTCGTAGATGATTTTCTAGTACAAAATACGGAAATTAAGGAGACAATTTTTGGACTACTTTATCTTTACTTTTCACAAGGAAGAAAGAAGTTGTGAGTGAGAGAGAAAAGTAAAGGATATATAAAAATTGAGTGTAAAAAAGTCCAGTACATCTTATATTTTGAAAAAATGATAACTTTCAAAACATCATTTGTTAAGAATAGAATGTAGTACATGGTGAAATTACAAGAACTCATTAATTTAACTTCAAACTAAAATTTAATAAACACAATTAATATTTTAGAAGCAAGTTAGTTCAAATTATAGTTATAAAAATAATAATGTATAAAATATAAGACTTTTAATAACATCAATCAATGTTTTAAGTGTAGTTTATTATTTCACGCTAAACAAATTAAACTGGACTCATGTTAATAAAAAATAATAACCATGATAGATATTTTAGACAATTTTAATAAATTAAATTAAATTTATAACAAAATAAACTATTTCATATAAAACTAGTAATAAAAAAAGAGAGTCACTACGCTCAGTCGTGTTTTCACTTCGCATAGTCGGAAAATGACCATTTTGCCCCTGCTTTAATATCTTTAAGAAATTACTAGATTTACCCACAATTTATGACATATTACGAGGTGACCCCAAATTTCATTACGCACAGTCGGAATTCCAATACGTTCAGTCAGAAAATGACCAATTTAGGGGCTAATGTAGACAAAATTTATTAAAAGCGGTTCGAAAAAAGCAAAGAAGGATTCCGAAGTACTTATATAAGTAAAAAAATATATCATAAAAATTATCAACAAAGTATACCATGACAAAGTAGATGAAAAGACGAACGCGTCGGCGCAAACAGATCGAAAAACGGAGCTATAACGAAGAAGATATGACAATTTTAAGACCGGAACTCGGCGCCAGCGCCGATAAAGAAGGGCCGGCGCCGGCGCCGGCGCCGGTAAAGAAGACTGCGCGTGGGAAATTGGTAGGAAATTTTGATAATTTCAAATAGATTCTTCGTCAATAGACGAGAAATTGGTGGAAATGATAGAAACGTTCAATGAATTTCAAATAGATTCTTCTTCAACGGACATGTAATTAGTGGTTGATAGGCAATTTCGAACAAGACGACGATGATAGTTAATGTTGTGCTTAAGAAGAAATAATACATATATCAGAAAAATTATCAGCAAAGTATACCATGACAAAGTAGACGAAAAGACGAACGCGTCGGCGCAAACGGAGCTATAACGAAGAAGATATGACAATTTTAAAACCGGAACCCGGCGCAGGCGCCGGCAAGGAAGACCGGCGCCGGTCCTTTCTTATCGGCGCCTGCACCGGGTTCCGGTCTTAAAATTGCCATATCTTTTTCGTTATAGCTTCGTTTTTCGATCCGTTTGCGCCTACGCGTTCGTCTTTTCATCTACTTTGTCATGGTATACTTTGCTGATAATTTTTATGATATATTTTTTTACTTATATAAGTACTTCGGAATCCTTCTTTGCTTTTTTCGAACCGCTATTAATAAATTTTGCCTACATTAGCCCCTAAATTGGTCATTTTCTGACTGAGTGTATTGGAATTCCGACTGTGCGTAATGAAATTTGAGGTCACCTCGTAATATGTTATAAATTGTGGCTAAATATAGTAATTTATGAAAGATATTAAAGCAGAGGCAAGAACGTAAAGTATTTTTAAATTCCGACTGTGCGAAGTGAAAACACGACTGAGCGTACGAGTTCAGTAAAAAAATGATGTCATCGGAATAATTGCGCCCCTAACACTCAACATGGCTCCGCCACTGCCCAGCACCAGATGTTAAGATTTCAGTCGTTGCCGGTGGTGGTCATTGATTAAGGGGAATAATTAAGAAAAAAAAGGGAGCAGTACTTAGCAGCAATTGAACGATCATCTACTCGACAACAAATGGACATATGAACCCTAATAAAATTAGAAAAACAAAATCTCCCATCTTTTCTTAATGGGTCTGGTGGATTTTGGGTTAGAAAGGATTAAATTAAAACCTGGTCGGGATGTTACTGTATCTGTATTGATCGAGGTTGGGACATGCCGAAGGCTGTGTGTTGTTGTGATGATCCGTCAATTGTGTGTATATTTGGCAAGGAAATGAAGAGTAATATGAGAAAGGATAGTCTAAACTATCTTCACAGAAGTAGTAGTAGTAGTATCGTGTTTTATTACTAAAGAGATCAAAGTAGAAAAGTTGTTATAAGTTATAGGAATTGTTTAAATATGGCGCATCTTTTTTTTTATAATTTAGGCATTAGCCTTTTATTAAATATAAAGTAAACTGACAATGTGAGTCGGTGGGTGATAAGTGTAATATATATATATTTTTAACGGTTTATTTGATTTAATATTTATAATGAATTAGCTTATATTTTACACTTATCTTATGTTTCCTTAGATTTATATTTTGATGTGAACTGATATATTTTTATATGTCAAATACAGGTAATATATATATATATATATTGACATCACTCATGGCACTGCGTATAAACAATGAGATATACACTCCTGTATATTAGTATATCATGGCTGCATGACTATGGAAGAGTTAACGTGAAGGAAAGTTGGGCTGCATTACATGGAGATTCAGCACGTTGCTGTACATGGGCTTGAATCCTTGCATGAGTGGACTTCCATGCACACACACATCCGGTTGAAGACATAGCACATGCATGTGAATGTTAATGGGCTGTCGCAATGAAATAGAATGGCCGTGCAGTCCATGTAGAGGAATGTCGAGCTTAATAATTTCGGTGGGGATTGATTATTTTGTGGACGCCAGATGAGAAGATAAAAGAAAAGACGAGGACAACGATAAAAAAAAAAGAAGATTCGGCTGTCAGGGGATGGGCGAGGATTATTTTATCGGGGCATTCAGACGGCAAAAGGAAGAATCTAGCGCCGTATTCAAGAATCAGAAAAGCAAGTTTTCTCCTGCTCGCACCCGATCATGCATGATCATCTGCATCCTCATATGCATCCCCATCTCCATCTTCCTCCTCTTCACTTTCATTTGAACTCTCATCTTCAATTTCATTTTCTTCATCGTCCACTTCAAAATCATCTCGTGTTTCCTCTTCATTAATTATCAAATCAAAGTCACTTCCATCTTCGACTTCAACAACTTCTCGTGTTTGTTCTTCATCATTTACAACTTCAAAGTCACCTTGAGAAAGTAATATTTCATCCTCAAGTTCTTCTCCATTAACATTACTTGCTTGAGTTGTGAATTCAACTTCTTGGTAAACACCATCATTGAAATCCATATTATCCTCTGCCCTCATGTTTGAAAGGTTATACCTACTTCTGGCTTTTGTTTTAAACACAGCTCACCAGCTTTGGCGCTCTCTTCTTGTTGTGGGGTATGGACTGTAATAGACTTGTTGGCATTGTTCAGCTAACACAAAAGGTTCATTACTTGCAAGCACAGACTTGTATTTAACATCTACCAAACCATGTCGAGGATCAACACGAATACCTCTAGTTGTGTCAAACCAATGACACTTAAAAAGTACAACTTTATTCCCAATACCAAAATATTCAAGCTCAATAACTTCTTCTAAGACACCATAAAAGTCATGATCATAGTCATTGTAACAACTTCCTTTTAAAACAACACCACAATTCATTGTTGATCGAGAGCTACCATACTCCAATGTATGAAATTTGTAGCCATTTATAAAATATCCTTTGTGACAAATTGCTAAGCGAGATGGTCCATGAGCAAGCTGAGCAATTCGATGATCAACTTTGTGTGACTGTTCAGAAACCTAGTATGGTACAAGAATTGAGTTAGCAACTTCATTTTTAACATGGTAAAATTGTAACTCATACGTATATATACCAGTGACTTACATATTCCTTAAGCCATCGAGAAAAGGTAGCATCTCTTATTTTCTCTAGCTCTGATTCATTAATATGTGGAGTTGTACTTTTGACCATGGCATCAAACATCCTGTATCATTTCAATTGCGATAGGTAACACATCTTTTGTAATAACACTATCATATACATAGTTCTTCTTGAAAAAGTGCTTACTCAATGTATGGAGTCATTTCTTCGCAATTCTTGAGGATGTATATTTCAGCAGCCAAGTACTCATCATTGCTCAAATATCGAGAATGTCATCTTAGGGCCGATTGGACGTCCAGAATGCTTGAATATTGATAGGCGCCCCATATCTTCTGTCTCACCTCCATCATCATTTCTTGGAACATGAGTAGACTTTGTCACAACATCTTCCTCAAAATACAAGGCACAATAAGAGGCTATTTCTTCAATGATATATGCCTCACATATTGACCCTTCAACACATGCTGGGTTCTTGACCTTTTTTTCAAGTGGTGCAAAAACCTAACAATAGAAAAAAGAAAGTTGAATACTTCACAAAACACTTCAAATATTCAAAGTGATTTGGTGAACCATTTCTTCTTACCTCTCAAAAGGATACATCCATCGATATTGGACAGGTCCACCTACTTTAGCCTCATATGGTAAGTGAATACATACATGCTCCATTGAATCAAAAAAGGCTGGTGGAAATATCTTCTCCAGCTTGCAAATTGTTTCGATGATACTTTTTTCTAGCAACTCCATGTGAGATGTTGTAATCTCAACTGAGCAAATATCACGAAAAAAATTAGATAGCTCTGTCACAGCATCCCACACTGGGTTGGGGACTAAATCTCGCATTGCAATTGGGAGCAGTCTTTGCATAAATACATGACAATCATGGCTCTTCATTCCATAGAACTTTCCCTCTACGAAATTAACACACCTTCCAATATTTGAGGCAAAACCATCAGGCAATTTAAGATTCTTTGCCCATTCACACACTCTAAATTGGTCATCTTTCTTTAAAACATATGGAGCCGCAGGTTTTAAGATTCTCCCATTGTCATTAACCAAATGCAAATGAGGACGCCGACAATAAACTTCTAGGTCCCTTCTAGCCTTTGCGTTGTCCTTCGTCTTTCCTTTAACATCCATCATTGTGTTAAACACATTGTCAAATACATTCTTTTCAACATGCATGGCATCTAGATTATGACGAATCAAATTTGTCATCCAATACGGTAACTCCCAAAAAATACTCTTCTTCACCCAATGATGAGTGGATCCATAACCACATTGCTTTTGAGGAGGACATTTTGTGCCGAATGGGAGGTTGGGAATAGAATTTATTTCTTGCAAAATCTCCTCACTTGACAATCTATGGATAGGAGGGTCATGGACAACCCTTCTTTTAAATTTATCTCTTTGCTTTCTAAACGGGTGATCAAGAGGTAAGAATTGGCGATGACAATAAAAAAACATGGCTTCCTCCCATGTTGCAAGATAAATGAATTTGATTTGCCCATGCAATAGGGACACGATAACCTCCCATGAGTGCTCCATCCAGATAGCATCCCATATGCAGGGAAGTCACTAATTGTCCACATTAGTGCCGCCCTTAGTGAAAAGTGCTCATTTTTGTAAGCATCGTAAGTCCTGACACCAACTCCCCAAAGAAATTTCAGTTCATCAATCAAAGGTCTCAAAAAGATGTCAATATTCTGAGATGGACTATCTGGACCAGGAATGATCATATTGAGAAGTAAATATGGTTGTTTCATGCACATCCATGGAGGCAGATTGTATACAACAATCATCACTGGCCAACAGGAGTATGGTATTGCACCTTTCTTAAAAGGACTAAAACCATCTGTGCATAGTCCTAATCTAACATTCCTCATTTCAGCAGCGAAAGATTCATGAATAGAATTGAACTGCTTCCATGCTTCTCCATCAGATGGATGCAATAGTATATCAGGAGGAGACTGATGTCATGAATGCCAAAGCATATCTTCTGCAATCTTCTTTGACATGAAAAGCCTTTGGAGCCTAGGTATTAGAGGAAAGTAGCGTAGAACTTTAAAAGGGATTTTACTTTTCTTCTCAGCACTTGATCTTCTTGGTTTGTATCATGCATGACCACAATATTTGCAATGCTCAAGATCTTTGTACTCTTCGTGAAATAACATACAGTTTTTGACACATGCATGAATTTTGACATAGCCTAATCCAAACGCTTGCATTTTCTTCTTAATCTGATAGTAATTCTCTGGTAGCTCATTATTCTCAGGAAGCATATTCTTTACGATACTTACAAGGCGATCGAAGCAAGACTCACTCATATTGAACTCAGCTTTGCAATTTAACAATTGGCTCACAGAAGATAATATAGTGTGTTTCTTGCAACCATTCCATAATGGTTTGTTAGCATCATTTAATAATGAAGAAAAGTAGGGTGGAACTGAACTTGGTTCTGGCTCCATAGGCATTGTCTCATTATCAATGTCTATGCTCGGATAAAAAGCATCTCTGACCATTTGGGCATATGGATTTGTAGTTTCGTAACGATGACTTTCATGATCAACAACATCATGTATGGTTTGTGATGATTCTCCATAGATTCTCTCATTAGCCTCAAGTGTTGGGTTGCTACAAAAGCTATTATAATATAAGTGTTGTCGCACCACATCATGGCCAAGAAACAACTGCCGCTCGCATTTCAAACAAGGACATCTAACTCTATCCCCGCTAACAAACCATTGTGATGAAACTGCAAAAGTTATGTAATCTTCAACCCCCCTCATATATTCTGATGTGACATATCCGTCATTATCCAACCGCTCATGAGCCCAAAATCTATTTGAGTCCATGTTAACCCCTATTTAGTAAACACATAAACAATAAGAGTACTCATTTTTTTAAGGCTAACTAGCCACAACATCATCAGCAAGATATTAACATTTAATATGCTTTATTAAGTTAAGAAAAAAAGGAGGAGAGATGAGATAAGACTACCTGTAGCTTCACAAGACTTGGACCAGATTCCTTGATGGTTCTTTTACAAATTAAAACGCTGGTATATCACACGACTGAGCTTGAAGTTAAAGCTGAAATACATAGGTAACAAATTCGTTAGTAAACTACTTGTTTAAACGTGTTTTACTTTACAATTCTGCTCAAGTTACAAGGTTATTTTACTACCAAAGTATTGGACAAAAGTACAAGAATAAATAAATAAAATACAACCTTAGATTACCATTACCATATAAGCCAAGGGTAAGTCGAGATCAATAATAACTTTTCTAAATTTTTAGAAAACACGGGATTAAAGTACACTTTATTACAATCCAATTTTTTAGACTCTCATCCACACAACAGGTGCGGCATACAAATTTTTTCTATTCAAGTGATATTGAGAGGAACGTATACAATGAATTCATATCAGGAACTTGCTGGAAAATTCTCACACAAAGAACTATAGAATAGACAGCCTCATTCCTCCTTTATTTACAAACAGAACATGACTCTTAATATCTGGGAAATAGAGTTATATGAAAAGTGGTTTCATGTAGATATAAACTCATGTATGGGATTTCACTAATACACAGAAAAGTGCAGGAGAAGTGGGAAGGAGAAGAGTGAAGAATCCTAATTTGTACTGCACAAGTGAAGCATCAATGTGGGTATGAATAAATCGTTACAAAAGCATATAAAGTCTCTGTATGTCTATCTGAATCATCCCTGATATGACAACAAAGTACATGTCTATCTCTAAGCTAGTCCATCTCTTTCCGTTTGCTAACAGGGAGGAACGAAGGAGATTTAAGGAAGCTAACTCTAAGTATGCTAAGAGTATACTTGAGAAGGCACGGCCTTAGAATTATAGCATCAGTATCACATATACGTTTTACTTTTCCAGTCACACATTTTTAATCTCTATTTTTTATATCCAAGTTGATTTTCTTCACACGGGTGTTTACTTGATTAAAATCCAAATTTTAGATCCAGGTTGATTTTAGAAAAGGGGGATAAAAATACACTTGATTAAAATCCAAATTTTTAGACTCTCATCCACAAAGCAGGTGCCGCATACAATTATTTTTTATTCAAGTGATATTGAGAGGAACATATACAATTAATTCATATCAGGGAACTTGTTGGAAAATTCGCACACCATACCATCATTAGGGGGAATTCACTCCAGCCGGTTTTGCACCCCTCATCCACATCGATCACCATACACAGCTCCATCCATAAAAAGAACCACTACCCACACCATCGATCACCATACTGCCATACAACGCCATCACCATTACATTCACGATTATCCATACCACCATCCATCCTTTTTGTTTGATTCTTACGACCGCCTACCATCAACATTACCACCGCCTTTATTCTTCCATCGTCACCCCACCACATCTATCCAGCCTATCATCATCCATCATCATATCCCACGCATACCCCCTTGCTCACATATCCACGTATCATCACCCGTATTATATTCATCAAACACCTTCACTGCTCACTCGAGAGAGAAGACGGTGCTGTTCGACGCACTACATCGAAGAAATACCGATAACAATTGGCTCGGGGCAGTTGTTAAACCGAGATTGAGTGGAGTTTTTAAACTGGAGTTATTTCTTGTTATTATTTAGTTCGTTTTACGTTTACTTTTAACTTGTTTCTGTATTGTTACGTTTTTAAACCATAAGCGAGTAGTTTTATTTAGCTTCCCGGGTTAGGGAAGCGAGTCTTTTTCGTAGAATTTACGTTATGTAAATTTGCCACCGTTATTATAATTTTGCAATAGTTTGATTCCAGTCCTTAATGCGCTTAGATTTTCTGGCCAATTTTCTAAGTGATTTTTGTAGAGCTTATATCAAAATGTGGTGCTGAGATTGAGTTCTAGACATAGGAAATCAAACCGGATTAACGACTAGAAGCATGGCTTGCCTGTAGGTTAATCTATCTTTAATAGGAATTATGTTTAATGAAATTAACTTGAATTTAACTTGGGCATGGTTTGCAGCTGGTTATTTCAGTTAGTTAGGGTTTGTTGTACAAGGACAGGTCAACGAACTATTTATAATTCCTGAGTTTATTGCATAAAATAGTGAAAATTGTTATTAATTGAATTCGACGAAATAGACGAGTGGAATAACCCGGGGAGCGTTTTTAACTCACTAGATTTTTAAACCGATATCTGTTTTGTATTTTTTTTATCGTTTTTGTTATTTTATTACTCTGTGTTCGTTATTTGTTTTGAATTAATTGAAAACCTGGAAAAATGACAATTTCCCCACTACAACAATATGTATCTAGGGAGGCAATTTTGATTACATCAACAGAGGCAACAAAGAAGTTGCCTCCAAAACAAAATCAAAGGAGGCGAGAGTATGCATCGCCTCTGTTGGTGAGATCAATGGAGGCAACTTGTCAGGTCGCCTCAATTGATGTATTTACGGAGGCAAGGATCTACTGATCGCCTCCTTTGTGCAATCTCATGAATTATTAATAGAGGTAACATACTAGAGTCGCCTCCATTGCATTTTATATTTGGAGGCAACCTTCTGGTCGCTCCTATTGATGTATTTATAGAGGCAAGGGTCTATAGGTCGCCTCCTTTGTATAATCTCAGAAATTATTAATAGAGGCAACATGGTCATATCGCCTCGGTTGTTTTATATATGTTTGGAGGCCAGGTCTGAGTCGCCTCTAATAAGAAAGTTACAGAGGCAAGATACTTTTGGGAATGGAGACCATGGAGCTTGCTCCACCTTGTAATATGGTTTCATGCCACATGTCAATGTATTATTGGCTCAATTAAGAGTAAGAGAAGAAAATAAGAAAAAATCAAAAAGAAAAAGAAACAACACGTACACAAGGAGGAGAGAGAAAAATATTTTTTTTTCAAAATGTTATAACTTACAAAATAAAAGTGCAAAAATAAAAAAAATTATACCGTTGTTCATCATTTTTCGTGCTCTTCAAAACAAGATGTGTCATGGATATGTTTTGGTCAACTTAAAATTTTATGTTTTTAGAATGAGTATATATTACGTATTTTTAAAGTGAATCTTACTCATTAGTAAAATGAATCTTCTTTAATAATAAAATGAACCATATTCATTAACAAAATGAATCTTACCACAAACACCCTAAAAACCACCCTAGTATAGCTAAAAACGTCGAAGGCATTTTTAGGGCTTGTAGTACAGGGTTTAGAATCATAAACCCTAAACGACAAACCCTAAAAAACTGTCGAGTCAGTGACACAATATAAAGCGTAGAAATAATGCCAAAAAGATTGCCTTACCGCCCAAACACCCAAAAAACCACCCTAGGATAGCTAAAACGTCGAAGGCATTTTTAGGGTTTGTAGTACAGTTAGACCCTAAACCCTAAACCACAAACCCTAAAAAACTGTCGAGTTAGTGACGACAATATAAAGCGCAGAACTAATGCCAAAAAGATTACCCTACCCCCCAAACACCCAAAAAACCACCCTAGGATAGCTTAAAACGTCGAAGGCATTTTTAGGGTTTGTAGTACAGGGTTTAGGGTCTAACGACCCTAAACCCTAAACCACAAACCCTAAAAAACTGCCGAGTCAGTGACGACATATAAAGCGTAGAACTAATTCCAAAAAGACTACCCTACCCCTTCCCCCCCCCCCCCCCCCAAACACCCAAAATCCACCCTAGGATAGCTAAAAACGTCGAAGGCATTTTTAGGGTTTGTAGTACAGGGTTTAGGGTCTAATGACCCTAAACCCTAAACCACAAACCCTAAAAAACTGTCGAGTCAGTGACGACAATATAAAGCGTAGAACTAATGTCAAAAAGATTACCCTACCCCCAAACACCCTAAAAACCACCCTAGGAATGCTAAAAAATCGAAGACATTTTTATGGTTTGTAGTGCAGGGATTAGACCTCTGATTCACTTTTTAACAATCTTTGATTCACTTTTCTTAAACTTAAGATTCACAATGAACATATGTATATAAAAATAAATATAAAATTTTATATTTATCAAAACATGTTCATGTAGGGTCTTATTTTGAAGAGCTCGAATTATGATGAATAATGATAAAAATTTATGTTATTTTGACTTATAACTAATAAACTACAACATTTTAAAAATTCATAAAAAGACAAAAATAAAAAATGACAAAAATGGTGCCACCTTGTACGGTGGCACCAGCGCTACCTTCGAATTCGCCGATACTTTTACTCCCCTCGATTGTGTTCTATATAGTCGGAGGCAACATGTTTATGTCGCCTCCCTTGTGTTATATTTTTACAGACGCCAATCTTCTTTCTTTCCTCACTCGTTCTTCGTCTTTCCTCCTCTCCACTCTCCTTCCTTCTCCATCTCTGTTATCCGTTTTTTTGTTGTCCACCATCTTCATAAATCCACTATCTACTCTCGTGAAATCAGGGTGAGACTAATGAAATTAGGGTATAACTTCATCCAGGTCAATCTCCCACCTCTCACTGCGATACAACCTTCTATCAGGTCCAATTCCCTCCGATTTCTCAAACCTCACATCTCTTCGTGGCATCTACCTTGACAACAATCATCTCTTCGGTGAATGTTAGTTTTACACTCTTTTGGTCAGGTGACCAGGTTTACTTGATTTTCCTTTTCTGTTTTTATTTTTCGTGAACTCATCAACCCTACGCAATAGTGATTTATAATTTTATATATGATGTTTCCAGAAGTTAAATCGTCCATGAGTTTCCGGCGCACATATTTAAGCTTGCTAGCGGCAACCATAGGAATTGTGTGTAATTTGTTTGAAAAATAGAAGGTGCGGTTTTTCTTCCCTGTTTTTCGTCTTTTCTGGAGTAGATAGAGCTCCTTTAGCTCCTGCTAAATGTTGATTCTTTAGTGTAAATACAGATCTGCAGAGTCAGGAATAATACTGTTTAGCTTCTTTCGCGTCACTGAATCATTCTAACCATCTAGTTTTAAAAACCAATTATAGGGTTTTTACTCACTTTTTTTTGACATTTATCTTGTTCCCGATTAAGAATCAGAAAAGATTGACACAACTTTAGTGCACCGGCTGAGGATTCAACAGTGGAAAGGTCAAAAAAGAAAGGGGCAAATTGATGAACTTACTGCGCAGCTTACTCACCCACGGATTGAACTGGCTGCTATAGGTTTTTTACATTCTAGTTCGTTCTTTTGGCTTTTGGTTCAAGAGTCGGCTGATGTAAATGCATCTAATGAGATTTTGTTGAATCTGTCTGCAGGTTGAAGGCTTTGCCCGTACTCTGAAGCATTGTTATGAGAGTATAGGTGTAGCCCTACTTCTTGATCTGACTTCAGGAGCCTTGCATGGTTTTTTAATCTGCTTATCTTTATGCTCTTTCTTGTTTTGAAATTACAAGTACTTGCGTTCTTACATCTTCCATTCCACTTTCTACCGAGACATATATGTCTTCAGTTCTAGAACTTAAAGTTGTTCCAGTGGCTCGCATTTCCTCTCAAGTGTAGACCCAAATGGCACACCTAGAAAGAGGAGATATCCTTCTTGTTGAACATATTAATTAGGACAAGTTTAGTTTTTCTCCTTCAACAAATTATTGTTCCCCAAATTATTGTTCAAAGCATCTTATATCTTCTATTAGTCTTTGATGTTGTTTCACTCTGATTCTCGTTTGTAGAGTTTTTTTCTTTTTTTTTTTTTTTTTTTTTTTTTTCCGTTTGTAGAGGTTAGAACCTTCTAAATTCAGAGGATCATTTACTAGCAGGTAAGAGTTAAATGACTCTGGTATCTAGAGCAACGAGGATTTGAAACTTTAACTCCAATGTCATTTTAAAGCTTCTGCTTTATATTTAGCATATAGGTTCTTCTTTGATGATGCTTTACCAATTGGTTGTATCATAACAAACTTTGGTTAACTGCTGAAATTGTGGGGTGTAGAGAAACTTGACAAATGACCAGACTAGCTCGGACTATTATTCGGTTCCTATTCCCATTTTGGTAAGTTTCGAGCTATTATATATCTCTCTCTTTTATATCGCATGGGTCTTTGGCCATTAACATTATAATGCTACATTAAGATAAAATTGTGCAAACCTGAAATCCTTTCTTTTATTTCTCTTTATTTTTAACTTTCTCTGTGTTCCGTCTGTATTCTTTCAGATGCCAACACAACTTGTACTACTTCATGTATTTTGTAGAGAGTAGGGAGTGAATACAGTAGTTTCTGTTCGTTTTGATCCTGGAGAGCCCAATATTTTGGCAACGTCAGGAAGGTAATTTAGATATCTTCTTTCCCGCTATGTCCCAGTCTACTAATTCTATTTTTCATACTCAAGGAATATTTATTTTTTTTCATCCCTTTGTTTCTAGGTAATATGTTTTACACTGGACAGGGTCAAATAAAGTGAGTTTTTTAAGTGAAAGGATGGTAGCACTTTTTAGTGGGCAAATCCAGTTCTTTTTGTCAGTAGTATTTTAGAATATGCAAAATGGGGTTTCTAGTTGTAATAGTTCTCAGTATTTTCTTCCCTTCTTTTCTAGTGACCGTAGTATCACACTGTATGATCTGAGATTGTCCTCTCCAGTAAGAAGGATTATCATGGTGGTAAGATGCCTGCTCTATGATGTTTTGTTTATTTTATTTTATATGAAGGAAGGAGCGACCATAGTCATGCTAATGCGTTTTATTACTTTGGATTTTATGATCTTTATTACTTTACCATCAGACGAAGACTAATGCAATTGAGTGGAACCCGATGGAGCCTATAAACTCCACAGCTGCTAAGATTTGGTGTCCCAAATAGTGGTGCGTTGGAGAAACATGTGTATGTACCTAAATCTTGTTAATTGGGGAAAGAATTGTGAAATTATGATTGACGAGTAATTGATCTTTGCTAGAAATGTCATTAGTTTCATGTAGTAAAATGATTTCTCCAATTTCTATTTGTTAACTAGAACGTTGAGGGGTTGATGATAGACTTTAGAGTATAAGTGTATGTGAAAAGGTCTTTAGAATATTTTGTTTATAAGCTCATAAGTAGTAGAAGGAGCTTAGTAAATCATACTTTTGAGGGGAAGGAGTGCGGTTAATGTATTAGTAGATTTTGATGTCACAAAGAAATGTTTTGAAATGAAAGTTGCAAATTCTCGTTAGCTTGTGCATCCATATTATGCTTTGCTTCAATATCCAATGTTGATGCCCCAAGTGCTGCCATGTGGTCCAATAGCCTGTACGCATGTTTGCTTGCTTAATCTGATTACTAAGGCTAGACTATGTCGTGCCAAAGCTTCTGGTGAGTTTATGTTTTACTTTGCGAGTATAGTGGGCTTTTTTATTCATTCTGTAATATTTTTTATGTTTGATCTGCTTATAGGTGTGGATTACTCTGTTTTAAAATGGATGAATAATCTGTTTATAGGTGATTGTGGAGAGAGCTGTAATAAACAATGTTCCTGACATTGATTAGAAGAAGTAAATATTCTACCTCTCTTTACAATCTCTTTACACTGATGAATATCAATCACGTCTGATGCTGCAATAGCAATGCGTCAAAAGGTCAACCCTTTATTTTAACTTTGTTCTTGCTTTCAGTATGTCATGGTGTCCAAGCTGCGTTCTAATATGATTTGGTTTTGTGTTACAATATATTAGCAGTGGCGCCTTTGTGAGATTGGGCTGGAAAATACTCCTTTGTTCTTTTGAGCAGGTAATACTACTCTTCCTTAGCTTCAAAGTATGTTGCTTCACAGCAAGAGGATTACCTGAGCAAGGGAGATATACAATTCCTATCAGTTATTTATCTCATTTTTACTATGATTACTATAAACCCTGGACAGATTTCCATCATTTTCTTTAACTTTTAGTTTATATTGTTAACCACTTGGTTTCTTTGTGTATAACTAGTGTGCTTAATTATGTATATATAGCAGAAGGTGCATCTTATGGAAAATTCTGAGAACCTTAGTCAACAGTAGTCATAGCTTGTTTAATTTTTATGGAAGTGTTTTGGATTCCATAATCTGAAATTTACTTTCCCTTTTGTAGGAGTTGAGTTCTGTTATACCATCTGGTCGACATACTATATATGTGAAAAGAATGGAGGAACTTGATGTTGAAGCATTTTGTACTGGAGTCAAGAAGAAGCGAATTGTTGATGGAGTAAAATCATTTTCAGCAGTGGAATTATGTTCATTGTGGGAGAATCATCTATATGATTAAGAGATGGCATTCACCTGAGTGCGTACCCACCACTTATGATAAAGAAATCCTTCCTCAATTTATGTGATATGAAACAGATACATTGATTGTAATGAGCTCGATTAGTCAGTTTAGTACTAGTTTGATTGAATAAAAAACTAATGTAAAGCATTCTTTTTCTGCAATAAAATGCACTGTAATTGGTTTGCATCAGACCTTGATATATGGGGCTATGATGTGAGCCCTGTATGAATTTTTTTTTTTCAAAATAAAAGAGCAAGGGGGGTGACATTTTTAACTGCCTCTTTTGTTAGAGATCAACGGAGGCGACCTACTTATGTCGCCTCTGTTGCACAATGTCTAGAACAAAGCAATGGGGGCGAGTTAACACTCTTGCCTCGTTTGTTCAAGATCAATCGAGGCGAGTAGACCTGGTTGCCTCTGTTCCTTGTTCTGTAGACTAAGCAATGGAGGCGAGAAAATTTGCTTGCCTCATTTGCTGGACATCAATGGAGGCGAGATAAGAATTTTGCCTCCCTTGCTTATGACTGTGGGTTTCCATAGCCAGCCCAACCGAGGCGAGATAATGAGCTTGCCTCAGTAGATCCATAGCAACGGAGGCGAGATTATCATGCCCCAGTAGTTTGCTATCTTCAGAGGCGAGTGTAGTTGCCTCTGTAGGTAAAATCAACAGAGGCAAACAAATTTTTCGCCTTCATATTCAACTGAGGCGGTCTTTTAGAGGCAATCTAGAGGCAACACTTTTCTCGCCTCTAAAAGTCTACAGAGGCAATTTCCTGATTTACAGAGGCAATAAAAGTTGCCTCTATAGATCTTATATGTAGTAGTGCCCGTTTTCTTAGTCTAATTTAGTTTCTCAGTTAGATTAATAATTTGTCAGTTAATTGAACGAGGTCCTTGAGTTCGACAACCCACTTAATCATCATACCCGCAAAACGATAGGTACACTACCTAGGTAGAGATAGTAACATATTTCTGCTACAGTGAGCTAAGACGAGCCTCATTAAAACCTTCTTAAGCAAAACCCTGTGGGAAAAAGTCCAATATAAGGAAAAAGAGTACCCAGACCAAATCACATTTGATTACATCAATTGGCATTCGAAGTTACAATTCCAATACCAAGCTCCAGACATAACACCATGCACCCTTATGCATCATCCTACTTGCATATAGACTATGTGAGACACACACAAAACTCCTAATAATACATACGCTTCTACTAACCCTTTATTCTACTAACCCTTTAAACGAGACAACCAACCAAAAAAAACCCTCCCCCCTGTAGACACCAAAAATTCTCACCCTTTTTTATTTTGAAACAAAAAAATACGAAAATAAACTTGCTTCTAGAAACGAGGCGGTCGTCCCCGCTTTCAACCAAAGGAATTTCCTTTTCCCGGCTTTTAAATCTCACATTCCTATGGGAAAGGGAGCACGAGCCTTTTATCGTAATTCGTTTTAACCTACTTCATTTCATGTACATATTTTGTTGCTTTTTAAAACATTTCACGGTTTTTTATTACCTTGTATTATTTTTACGTGTTCGATCGATTTATACTTTTATTATTATTTGTTGTTTCTTTTTGACTTTCTCTGTTTTATCATCACTATTTTTATTATTTCATGTGTCCTTTTTACTACCGTTATTTTCTATTTACTTTGAGTATTTTATCTTCATTACGAGCATTAATTTTCATTATTTCATGTACACATGCTATTCTTTTATTTTATATCTCGTTACATTTTTGAATCTTATTTTTAATTGTATTCCATACTTTTATGTCATTAGATTAATCATCCCACCTTTATTGTATATACTTTCTTTTGGATTCACAGCTTTTTAGGAGAGTTATCCTGTCGAAATGAGATATCTTGTATTATTTCTCCCGCAGATCTACCGAAAGTCGATCCAGCATAACTGGCCAGCATACCCACTAGACAGTCCCCCAACCCGGGTTCGATTCCTGGCACAAAGGAATAGTTTTCTTTTTCATTCCAACTCGTTGCGAAGCATATTATCCGTTCTCTACGCCCATATGTTGAGTTCCGCCTTAGTCCAGCCGGGTAAGGTGTGGTGATTATTGTTGGGTGACCTGAGTTCGAACTTGGGTAGTGGCAAGTTTTTTTGCCTTCGTCCTTGCTTTTAATCAACCAGGTCAATATGGCCCAATTGTGTATGGTCCATTTTGTCTCTTTACCCAAGTAAAACCCAACCCAGAGAACCATCAAACATTCCCCTAAAAACCCTAAGCCTCTATTATAAAACTACCTACAGTAAAGGGAACGTGGGGATTGGGTTAGAAGATTCTCTTGCTTCAGTCATTTTTGAAATCCCAGTCAATCACTTTTTTCATCTTCCCTGAGAAACCGTCTCCTCCACCTCCTTCGACTTCGTATACTCACGCCAAAAACCGCCATCGCCGTCTTCATCGTCATCAAGAAACACCGCCCCAACATCTTCGTCTGCTCTCTTCACCTCCACAAACAACACGCAACTCCCCACCTTTCATTGCGACCATCCTTAACTAAACCAAACCGCCCAAAAAAGGAGAAGAGCCCCATCGAAAGCCCTTGTTCTTTCATTTCGATCGACAGAGTAAGTGGTTACTATCGTTCTTCTATCCTTTCGAATTTGTAAGACCCCGGGCCAGAACCTCGAACATTCATTTCGGGGATCTCTGGTCTCGAAAGGGTGAAGGATAGCATTTCTTTTTTCGCTTCCCTGTTTTCCGTTCTTCGCGGTTTTTCTTTTCGACGGGATTTGCATGGTCCCGTTTCGGGTACTGATTCGGGATTATAAGCCTCTGTGGGTTTCCCTTTTACATTTTGTTTGGGTAATCATCTAAGTATACTGCCTGGTATGGACCTTGAAGTCCACGAACACGGCAAACCCGATTGAGGCTTTGTTGAGTTGAATATTGTCCACTGTCAGCTTCTGTAATGAGGATTCTGCATATTCTCATTTTCTTTGTTCTGCGACAGACTGGTCCCTTATTCTAGTCATTGGTTCTGAGTATTTTGTGCTGCTGTATTCGAGTTGGAAAGACGGATGAACTGGTCATCTTCCAGTTTCGATTTTGTCCAGTTATGAAAATTTCCTTTTGTTCTGACGCCCCTCTTTTGGAAATGTGTATTTGGAGGAAGGTATAACTCGTTGTCATCAGATCTGTCTTCCTTCTCTTCGTTCATCTTTTGGACTAACACTTTGTTCCAGTCTTCGGTGTGCCTTTTTCTTTTGAGATGTCGCAGGAAACTATGTATTGCCCTACGCTCGGTATTGATTCCTAACTCTTGTATTTACCTTACTCCTTTGCGAACATCACTGCCCAGTTTGCATGCTTGCTTCAGACCTCCATGCCTTCTGTTGCGTTTCGTTTCTGCTTCTCAAAATATATGCCAGTAGTTTCCATTCATGTTGATAATGTGGTCATCTGTTGTTGGTTAGCCTGCTCCTTGAACGCAAAACCATTGAACTTAGCTTCTGAAGTTTGTTTTTACCCATGCAAGTGTATAAAATCTGATAGAAACCCTTGGGTTTAAACTTCCACTTCATGTGTCTGTAAGTTAGAGAGGTTTAATAAGAGCAACCCTCAATCTGTTGCACCTTCCGTTTCTTTCAACAATTCGGTTAATAGACCAGTGTATTAATGTAAAAAAAAAATGATTCAGAGCAGCTTTTGGCTGTTAAGTCCGCATTTCTCACTGATTAGCGGTTAATTCATTAAGGAGTGAAAGCTTTGCTATGCTTGTATGCGGTGAGTTTAGGATGTTCTCTGTGCTGTTATGAAGCATGTTTGTTAATCCCGACTGAGAACCTGAGTTAGGCTTTGAACTAGTTTTAGACTGCTCAATTTTCTTCACATAACCTGGTAGGTCTTAGACAACTCAAGATCGGCTTTTAAAGGAGCATGGAGTAGGAAAGAATTAAAAATTGATCCGACTGATGTAGGATTCTGTTTGTTTTGCCTGAAATAATCAATGATCTTCTCTGTAGTCAAGTTTCGATTTGTTTTACTATCTGTAATTCATGTGCATAATCTGTTTATAGTTTTTCTACTTTGATCCATGTTCCTTACCCTGCGCTTATTTGTACACGTTCTGACCTTTAAGTTCTACAGTGTTAAATCATTGTATATATTAATCTATTTACTAAGCCCTAGTTATTAGACCTTTAGGACCAAGCCTTAGGATAGAGGGTGAACCCTAAGATTTAGGTGAGCCATGGTCCACCTAATAAGCTGGGTGACCCCTAAACCCAAACCACACTTTATTAATAATTTTGTAAATAATAAAAGCATTCTCAAAGCTCATCCTTATCGGATCCGTCATTCCTTCTAAATCCTTCAAAACTTAAACCGAGCCTCAAATTGTCTCTCTAAGTTCATTCTTTATTTTCCAACTTTGATTAACTTTTTTAAAAAGCCTCTGATTTCTTCAAACTGGCCCAGTTGCTTGACCCGGCCCAAGTCCCGATTCAAACCTGGCCCACTTGTCTTGACCCAGCCCAATACCCACAATCGGCCCAAGAGTCTACAATTGGCCCAAGGTTTGAAGCCCAGGTCCTCAAAGCCCGAAGGCCGAACCCACAAAACCAGGACTAAACTTGAAGCCCAAACTCACTCAAATCTGGCCCAAATGCTCAGCCCAGTCCAAACTCACTCAAATTCGGCCCGAATGCTTAGCCCGACCCAAAAGCCCACAAAATAGCTCAAGCCCACAAACTAAACCAAGAGCCCACAGCCCCGGACCAACAATCCAACCTCGGCCCAAATCATTTCGGCCCAAAACCATCTCAGCCCAACAACCCAATCTCGGCCCAAGTCCAAACCTCGGCCCAAAACCATCTCAGCCCAACAACCCATCTCGGCCCTACTCTACACCTCGGTCCAAAGCTCAACACCCACGGCCCCAATGATACATTCGACCCGGCCCAACTCCGAAACTCGGCCCAAGTCCAAACCTCGGCCCAAAACCATCTCAGCCCAACAACCCATCTCGGCCCAACTCTACACCTCGGTCCAAAACTCAAAACCCACGGCCCCAATGATGCATTCGACCCGGCCCAACTCCGAAATTCGGCCCAAGCCCACGTCCCACAACCCAAGTCCAAAACCCATGGCCCAAGCCCAAAATCCAAGATCAAGCCCGAGGCCCAAACCTGAAGCCCAGAAAGCCCACGACCCAGACCCAGAAAGCCCACGGCCCAAACCCAGAAAGCCCAAGGCCCAAAACCCAAAAAAAGCCCACGGCCCAAAACCAAGAAAGCCCAAAACCATAAAAGACCCATGTCTCAAACAAGGCACAAGTCCACAAAGCCTAAGTCCACAAAATCAAGCAAGCCTAAGTCCACAAAAATCAAGTTAAGTCCACAAGAATCAAACCTTGACCCGAAGGTCGACCTTTGACCTGAAAATTGACCTTTGACCCAAACTTTGACTTGATCGAACCTTGACCAACCTCACATTGACCCGGTCTGGCTTTGACCTGAATGTTGACCTTGACCTGAATGTTGACCTTGACCAAACCTTGACCTTGACCAGAAAACTTTAACCTTGACCAGAAAACCTTAACCGTGACCAGAAAACCTTGACCTTGTCCAGAAAACCTTGACCTTGACCAAAAAACCTTGACCTTGACCAAAAAACCTTGACCTTGACCAAAAAACCTTTACCTTGACCAAAAAACTTTGACCTTGACCAAAAACCTTGACCCAATCATTGACCAAACCCGAAAGATGACCCGTCTCATACAAGTCAAAACAAATCAAATCAATTCCAACACACTTTTCAAACCCGATTCCTTTCAATTCACTTTCAACTTGTAAATTCCTTTCAAAATCCAAAAACCAAAAAGAGTCTCAAACCATCATTTTATCCAAGTTTTATCAAGATCTTCAGTTTTCAAAAGAAACATTTTGTGGAATTTTAAAGGAAAAACTCTTCTCACATCACAGAAAACTCTTCTCAAACGCAGAAAGTTCTTCTCGCATATACAGAAAGTTTTCTCCTAAAACTATTTCTCAAAATCAGTGTTTCTTCATCGAGAATTCTGAACAACTCCAAACATTTTCCAACTAAGTTTTCAAACTAAAAATAAATCATTTTCGGGGAGCAAGAAATGTCTAACCCCTTCAAAACATTTCCTCCATGGTTAGAACATCACTTGTCTTCCTTCCCAAAATAAAAATCCGAGGCGGGGCACTGGGGCCATAACCTCCCTTGTCGCAGTCTGGATCTCTTTAGGCGGGGCATTAGGGTGACAAACCTCCCCTAATTGCAGCCTAGATTTTTACAAGGCGGGGTGCTAGGGAAGTAACGACCTTCCTAGTTGCAGCCGGGATTTTAGAATCGTCTAACTCCCTTCCGCTCGATTTCAATGTTTTCGGTTTTTAATGTTTTAAAACCCGGGAGTTAGAGACGTTATTAGGGTTCACCGAGAACATCTTATTCATGGTGTTTCTCTCTGAATCTTATTTTTCGACATAAATTCATTGCCCCATCTTTCAAGCCTCGGCACTTACATTAATTAAGTGTCATGTTTGAGGGGGTACATAGGGTAATCCCTCGGGATTATCCGCCCTTTTACAAAAAAAATGATTTTTTCGGTTTTAAAAACTTTAAGAGAGACAATTCTGAATAAACCAATCCAACATTTCCATTAGAGCTCTAGGACCCATAAACACTTCTCAATCCTCCTCTGAACCAACTCTAAGTCACATAGGACCTCCAATTCCTGACGACTCCCAGAAACCTGAAACATCTTCAAAACCCGAGTACCTGCAAACCAAATATCCTCTTCCATACTCAATCATCCTTAAAACCCGAATTGC
This sequence comes from Limonium bicolor, assembly GCA_023374045.1. Taxonomy (NCBI): domain Eukaryota; kingdom Viridiplantae; phylum Streptophyta; class Magnoliopsida; order Caryophyllales; family Plumbaginaceae; genus Limonium; species Limonium bicolor. The sequence goes on from CM041777.1 coordinate 22,039,395, forward strand.
TCCTCAACACATTCAACTTCCCAAAACACCTCAAGAACCCGAGCATTTCAAAATCCGAACTTTGCAAACACAAAAAACTCCTCAAATTAGCCAAATGATCCAAATACCCCTTGACTCCACCAAAAATGACCAAAACATCCTTTTACTCCTCAAAACTCCCATCATCCTCTTAATCCCGTGAAGGCCCAAAACAACCTCAAATCTCTCAGAACAATTAAAACCTCTCAAACACTTCAAACAAACCAACTCCAAGACCAGCCTATTTTTTCAACTCTTCGAAATCATCCTCACTCCTCATTCGATCCTATCCTTTGGCTTTAACTGAATCTCTCTAATAAGGTTTTGAAAGGAGGCAATCCCGACAATTGGAGACCGAGGTTTCCTCGGGCACCAATCCGAAGTCGTGGTCGTTACCACTTCTAAGGGGTGTAACCCAGTGCGAACCCACACAGAATCTCTAGTATGATCAGATAAGTCCTATCCATAGGCAACAAATCATCAGAGTCAACCAACGGTTCTTAGAACCCTTCTTCCCTTCCTTCCTAGTATCTTAGGTCAAACTAGGTGGCGACTCTAGTCATTTCCGCCCTTAGGGCATAAGTCCGCGTGGGGCCCATCGAGAGCGGGTGTAGTGTTCACTTACACTCCCCTTATGCTTTCTGGGAAAGACGGACGATTTAGTAGGTATTTGAGGGTTGCCAGAACAACGGGTTTTCACCCTCCACAGAATGGCAATTTCTTGGATCTAGGCTTCTCAGCTAGTTTGTATTTAGATAGACCCCCCTCATACCGAAAAATCACCCTCCACAGAATGGCGACTCTGCTGGGGAGAACTTGAGTAAGTTTTTCTCAAACTCAAGGAAGACTGAACTCCATTCAAAATTGTCAGGATTTCCCCACTTCTTTCAAAGCCTTTAAAAGATTCTTTTCAAAGCCTCTAGGATTATTCTACTCCACACTTAGAGTGTGTAGCTGATGAGGACGGCTAGGATTTGTTAGATCCTCAAAAAACATTGCAACAATTGGGTTAATAATTAGCTCACACTTAGAAAGAGACACTTAGGTGTGAATGAAGCTAACTTCCCTTTAGGTTAATAAACAACCAATTTGGAACCACTTTTAAGATAAAACCCTTAGCAAATAGGCCAGTGCTAACTTCGTTTGTTTCACTTACTGCTTTTATATTACAATTGCGGGGTGCATGGGAGGGTAGCTTAGGACATGCATTCCTTTGTGTCACCCGATTTTTCCACGAGTCACGGAATCCCGACCGGTCCACGGTTGATTTCTCATGAGCTGGGTCATTTATATAAATGACTAAACCCACGGGGCAAGATGGTCATCGACCTACGCCCTGCAGGCTCATGATCCAAAAAATACCCTCCATTATCCGAGTCTAAGCCAGCATATAGTGAACCATGAGCCTTCAGTGTCCGGCTGCCTAATCCGGTGTCTAAGACGGGTTTTACGGGTAGTCACCCCCTTATATGCCGCCTGTCTGACCACCCTTCTATCTTACCCTGAAGATTGCATGGGCTCGGTTCTCCATTGTTCCTCTGCACCACAGGTGTCTCTAAAGCCCAAGGTCACGCTACATGTCCATAGAGGATCCTGTATTTACCGGATACCCATACATGGCACAACGTAGTTAGTGAATAATTTGGACTTTAGACACACCTGACCGTGTAGATGACGAGAGACCCGTTCCCATGCAATACTTCCCCGAGTTTCCCGAAAAGTGAGGTGTTGTCGGATCATCACTGGCCGTGGCGTATGTTTCCTTATCACTTCGGGTATCCTGACCTTTCGAACTTAAGCACTCCGGACTTTCTTGATGACGTGCCCCGCAAGGGGTATAGCAGAGAAAAACCCCGAGAGATGACAGTGAAGGGACGATGGTTCCCCCGGTGAGACGGAATCATAATTGACCTGGAAAGTGATTATCCCAACACTAACACTTACAACTCCACATCAAATATAGCCACGATTTACCTTATGTTATACATGTGTGCAAACCTTTTTTTTTTCAAACCAACCCATTTTAAAACGTTCGGAATTCTCTTTTGTATGCCTCTTAAAGCTTTCTTACGAGCTTGTTTGATTTTGAATCCCCTCTATGTTTTACTCATCAACATTTAGGTTTTTAAGACCTATCAATTCATCTTTACTTCAATAAAGTGTTATTTCCAAAACAGCTTTCAAAAATCAATTTCGGAAAACCTACTTCCTACAAGCGAATTTCAAACAATGTTTTTCACCAACGCTGTTTCAAAATGGGTTTTCAAAAACAGTTCCTCAAAAACTTTTTTTTTTCAAGAGTGGTTCTTTCAGTTTTTGTTAACTGGTTTCCATTTTCAAAAGCAAAGGCCGTGCTACTAATTGTTCAGTCATCTCCTTAATCCAGACGCATCACATTCTTTCCCTTTATTTTCCTTTCGCTACTTTCTTTTGCAGATCTCATCATGTTCAACAGATTGGTACCAGTACCTGGAGAGGAAAAGAAACGCCGAAGGGCCCAAGGAGAACTAGGAGAGGGATCCACAGCCAGAACACAAGTCCAACCCTCCCCTTACCAACAAGAGATGAATAAGGAAAAAGATTTTGCCCGTGAGCTTCTAGATCGGTGCATAGAAATAAAGGACACGTGCAAGCCACTCTTGATCGGACTAGCATACCTATACAAGGTTGACATGGTTTATGAAGCTTTATTCAAGTCCGTCAGCTACTGGGACCCAGCGGATCATCTATACCGTTTCTTTCTGCAAGAGCTGATCATACTGCCCGCCGAGATGGATACATTCCTCAAGATAAAACCACATCAGGAGATGCCAATTATCCCTATCGATCGAAGTCAAACCCCGAAGTTCGCAGCCAGATTCTTGGAGGTCAACCTGGAGGAAGTGGAAAACTTTGGGCATATGGGTCTGAGTTTACGCGATCTCCTCAACCAATTCTACAGACCTTATATCTCCTGTGAAACCCGAAGGCGTGTGCTGGATCTGTGTCTCATGGGCCTCTATCTCTTTAAACAGAGGGGTTTGAGAATGAATCCACGAGTAATAAACTTATTAGAAGCCTTTGAGAGAGGTTGCAGTATTGAAACAGTAGTGGTGGCTGAGATAGTTCGATCCCTAGACCGATGGAAAGAAGCAGGAGCTGTAGTGACCTTCTTCGTGGGCAATCCTTTACTTCTTCAGATATGGTTGTTTGATCACCTATGGGTCCTACCTTGGTCCTCTAAGTATGTGAAGGTCAATATGGACACATATATGACAGCACGAAAGCGGGAGTTGAAACCAGAGGAGTGATAAGTGTAAAATACATATATTTTTAGGGTTTTAATTCTTCCTATTTTCATAACAATTCATGTCACATTTTACACTTATGATGTACTTTTTCTTAGATTTATATTTAAATGAGAGTTGATATATTTTATGTGTTAAATGTAAAAATGCAACAATATTTATACACATACACAACGAGGATTCACATTCATTCTCATTTACACACGACAGTTATTTTCTTCAAACACCTCCTCATGATTATTGTTTCATCTTTAATCATCAATATTTCATGAGCCATGCAGGTACACACATGTGCTAGAGGTATGAGGCTACCCACGGTTGAGCTAGGCCGACAAACTAGGAGGCGCAGACACTATAAAAGAATGGACGGACAGAAGAATAACATATATGACTGAGTAATACAAAATGATAAAACCCATGCTAATTGGATGGATTTGTCGTTACTGAATGGGGGACGGCACTATTACATATCTATATATACACACTCTCCATCGACATCACCGGACGACCATCCTCCTCGACGACCTTCACCGCTCCCAGCATCACCCGCAACACATCTCAACCGCCTTCGCCACCGCCTTCGCCATCGCCTCTTCATTTGTCGCCTTCACCGACGATTGTGACTGTACGAGGATTACCGAGAACAGAGCATCGACGAAAACAGAGAAGCGACGCCATAACCCACAACCGAGGAAGAAAGGTCGGGCGAGATTCGGACTCAATCATCGGCGCGAGGAAATAACAGGGGGCGAGAACCGACGAGAAACAAGAGAGGGAAGGGGCGAATCGGGAAGAAGACGTGGGGGAAAACGACAAGTTTTTGAGAAATAGAAGAGAAGAACGGGGAGAACCGGTCTGGGCAAACCGATGGACAGAACCAAAGAAGAACCGGTTTAGGAAAAGAAATTGAAGAACCGGACCGGTTCAATATATAAGGGTTTCCTCTAAACTTGTGCTGTTACATTTGTTATATGTTGTTTAACTTTCGTTACATTTATTTCATTACTTAACATTTGATATCTGTTTTAATATGTGTGTTTAAATTCTTGAAATAATGTGTGAGTAGTTTATTTTTAGTTTCCCGAGTTGGGAAGTGAACCTAATTCCTGATGATTATGTTTTATTAATTTTTCGTACAACTTTATTATTATAGTTAGTTTGATTCCTGTTCTTAATATGTTTTAGTTATCTGGCCAATAATTAGATCAATTCTTGTAGTTTTCTAGTCAACATGCGAGAGCTGAGATAGTTAACTAGACATAGGAAGTCGAACCTGATTAATGACTAGAAGCGTGATCCCGCCTATAGGTTAATCGGACTCCAATAGAAACTGTACTTTATGCGATTAATTGTGTCCGGATTAGAGCATTAGTCTGCTGCTAGTTCTAGCAATTAATTAGGATTCGTTAGACTTAGCCGTTGACGAATTAATTAAAGTTTCTGAGTTAATTATAAAAAGTTAGAAGAAGAATTAATAGTAAAATCTGAAGAATTAGGTGAGCAGAACAACTCGGGAAGCGTCTTTTAATTATTATATTTTCTAATCCATTATTGTATTATTGTTTGTTTGTTTTATTTATCCTTTTAATTCATTTATTTATTTAATTTATTTTGTTTGCTTTGTTATTTTATGTTAGTTTGTTGAATCATAATTTTATTAAATTAATTAAAACCTGAAAAAAAAGTGACATTTCCTGTTTTTCTTAGTTTAGTTTCTCAGTTAGTAAATAAATTGTCAATTAATTGAACGAGGTCCCTGAGATTGACAACCCACTCAATCACCATACCGCAAAACGATAGGTACACTGCTTAGGTAGAAGTAGTCACATATTTCTGCTACAAGTTTTTGGCGTGAGCAGAACAACTCGGGAAGCGTCTTTTAATTATTATATTTTCTAATCCATTATTGTATTATTGTTTGTTTGTTTTATTTATCCTTTTAATTCATTTATTTATTTAATTTATTTTGTTTGCTTTGTTATTTTATGTTAGTTTGTTGAATCATTAATTTTATTAAATTAATTAAAACCTGAAAAAAAAGTGACATTTCCTGTTTTTCTTAGTTTAGTTTCTCAGTTAGTAAATAAATTGTCAATTAATTGAACGAGGTCCCTGAGATCGACAACCCACCCAATCACCATACCGCAAAACGATAGGTACACTGCCTAGGTAGAAGTAGTCACATATTTCTGCTACAAGTTTTTGGCGCCGTTGCCGGGGACCTCCGGCATGGTTAATTGACAATTTTTATTTAATTGGGATTTTATTTTAGTTATTTTTCTTTTTGATTAAGATTTTATTTTAGTATTTTTGTTTATTCTCAAATTATTTTAATTTGTTGTTGATTTCTTACGTGTACAAATTTTTGATTCAAGGTCAATTTTGTTAAGTTTATTATTATAGCTACTAGCTAGGTTGAACTTTGTTAAGTTTTGGTTCTCTTGTTTTATTTTTATTCTTATTATTTTACTTTATCTGTTTAGTTTTTGTTTAAATACGGTAATTAATTGCTAATTGGTGTAGTTTATCGCTTTGTTTCTGTACTTCTTAACGTATTGTTAGTTACTTTCCATTTGAGTTTATCTTAATTAGAATTAATTTAGTATATTTCTTAGTTAAGAATTTAGCATAAGTATAACTTTTTCACGGTTAATTAACATATTAATTCGTTTGATTGCGATTTTATTTATACTAATATTTGAGTGTTTATTTATTACGAATTTTGTTTTGTTTGCATTTTCGTTTGTGTTTATTTTATTAAGATTTTACTTTGTTTTCCTTTCTCTATTTTTGGGTAATTTTCCTTTTGTATTTATTATAATTTTTGTTTTTATTTATTTACCGTGAGGATTTTATCTTTACTCTCTTATCTAGATCTGTTAGTTAATTTTCGGTTGTTTAATTCTATTGGTCTTTCCGATTTTATTTGTTTTACAATCATATTTTGTGTTGTTCCACAATTTTTATTTTAAGAGTGCTTCTGTTTAGCCTTTAGACCTTAAGAATTTAATTCTGTTTCGTTTCCTTTATTTCTCTATCGATTTTATTGTATTGTTCTTTCATTTTTGTTAAGATATACGTACTACTCTGTAGTCCGTAATTTGATTGTTTATTTATTTCTTAGTTTTTACACTGTCTTTGTTTAGGCTTAAAGTTTTAGAAATCATTTATTTAATCTGTATTTGCTTAGTATTCTTTCTTTCTTTTTAAAAAGACGCTAATTTATTTCCATGCGTCGAACACGATCTGCAGGTGATCCTTTAGCTGATCCTGAACCAGAGATTGAGAGATACTTGCACAGCAGACGACAGTTGCAATTCGCCATGGCAGCCAGACCGACTTTGGGTGAATATCAGCAGCCGTCAGTTGAAGGGAGGCCTTCTGCTATCGTCCTCCCCCAGGTGACGCAAGCTGAGCTAGATGCATGGCAATTCAAAACAAGCTTCATCACCACGCTGTACCATCAAGGACAATTCAGCGGGCTCGACTCAGATGACGCTCCACACCACATCTCTGCATTCCTGGACTTCTGCAACACCTTCAACAAGACAGGAAACCTGAACGAGCGCATCCGGTTGCAGTTGTTCCCGTATTCTCTAAAGGATGGGGCAGCTAGGTGGCTACGAAGTCTGCAGCCTAGTAGCATCCATACTTGGGCGGATTTGGCAAACAAATTCCTAGCAAAGTACTATCCTCCATCAAAGACACGGGAGAAGATTGCAGAGATTACAAATTTCGGTCAGGAACCAGGAGAATCTCTGTATGATTCGTGGGATAGATTCAAGGAGTTACAGATTCTTTGCCCACATCAGGTATGAGCAGTGAGGAGTTGAAGCAATGGATCTTGAACGATATGGTCAGATTCTTTGCCCACATCACGGTATGGTCAGGAACCAGGAGAATCTCTGTCATTCTTCAAGGGCTTGAACGATTCAAACAAGCTGTTGCTTAGTTCCTCATCTGGAGGAAATTTCATGGCAAGAACTGGAGATGAAGCAATGGAGCTCCTGGATACCATGACCGCTAGCACCAGACAGTGGTGCAAGAACAAGGGAAGAGGTGAGTCTAAGAGAGAACCAGGTATGTTTAGTCTTCCCCCACAAGATCATGTATCTGCTCAATTAGCTGCTTTAACTAAAGTTGTGGAAAAGTTAGCTTTGAATCAGAAACAGGAGCAAACAGTGAAGGCAGCTACTTCTTCACCTTTCTTAAATCCTTGTTGTGACAATTGTGGAGGTGCCCATGAGACCTCCAACTGTGAGGGACCTAGTTTAGCTGGAAACCATGAAGAGGTAAATTCGATAAACAACAGGCCAGGTAACCCTTATTCTAACTCTTTTAATCAGAACAGTTGGAGGAACAATCAGCAACCTCCTTGGAGAGGTAATGATCAGCAAATGGGTAACCAAGGTTTTAATCAAAATAGACCATCTTATTTTCATAGGCAACAGGAACAATCTCAGAATTCCCAGGGAGGTAATAGTAAGATTGAAAGTATGCTAGCAGAACTCCTTAAGCAAGGACAGGCTACTAATGCTCGATTTACTGAAATTGAATCTAAGTATGCAGAGCAGGCAGCTAGGAATGCTGATCAAGCTGCCATCAATCAGAGCCTAGAGAGACAGATGAGTCGGATTGCAGAACAGTTAGCACAAAGACCTTCAGGATCACTTCCCAGTCAAACCGATCCAAACCCGAGAGAGCAACTTAAAGCAGTAACTTTGAGAAGTGGTAAGGAGTTGGTTTCCAATGTTCCTGAAGATAAAGATGAATCTACAAATCAGGAGAGTCTCCACCTGAAATTGAAGAGATTGAAATCCCCAAGGAGAAGGAGTCTCCTGAACCTTTAATTGTCAAACCTTCTCAAGTTTCTTATGATCCCCCTATCCCTTTCCCTAATAGACTGAAGAAAAAGAATTTAGACGAGCAATTTGGGAGATTTCTTAATATCTTTAAGAAGTTGACTATCAATATTCCTTTTTCTGATGCTTTGTCTCAAATGCCTATTTATGCTAAGTTCATGAAAGATATTCTATCTAATAGGCGTTCTTTGCAAGAAACTGACACAGGGAAGCTGACAGAGAGAGTGTCAGCAGTCCTTCTGAAGAAGCTACCACCAAAGTTGGGAGACCCAGGTCTTCCTATCATTCCATGCACGATCGAGGAGATAGATTGTGGAAACGGTTTATGTGATTTGGGAGCAAGTATTAATTTGATGCCTTTTTCAATTTTTAAGAAATTAGGAGTGGGTCAATGTTCTCCCACTTCAGTGCAATTACAGTTAGCTGACCGTTCTATTATTTATCCCAAGGGTAAGGTGGAGGACTTGGTAGTTTCTGTTGGTAAATTTATCTTCCCTGCTGATTTTATTGTTATTGATATGGAGGAGGATAAAGATGTGCCATTGATTCTAGGCAGACCATTTATGAGGACTGCTCGTACTCTTATTGATGTTGAGGGAGGAAAGATAATATTGAGATTTCATGATGAACAAGTTGTCTTTGATATGACGCGTAACTTGAAGCGTCCTGCAGCTGTACAATCTTGCTTTGTGTTGGATCCTGTTGATTCTATAGTGCAGGAAGTTCAATTTAGCAGGGAAGAGGAGGAGATTCTGGAGAGATGCCTTATGGCATCCAGTGAGATAGATGATGAGGATCCAGACATTGCCCTCATGGCCGAAGAATTGAACAAGAGACGGCCACACTTCCATTCTTACCAGCAGAGATTTGAAAAAGTGGAAAGAAGTGCAGACCGACCAAGACCTTCTATAGAAAAACCTCCTACATTGGAGATGAAACCTCTTCCTCCTCATTTGAAATATGTTTTCCTTCAAGAACCATCTGAACTACCTGTTATTATTTCTTCTGATTTGACAGGTTTGCAGGAAAAGCAACTTCTGGAGGTACTGCGAAAACATACTAAAGCTATTGGTTGGTCAATAGCAGACATTCAAGGAATCATTCCTCAGTTGTACTCACACCGAATCTACATGGAGGATGCCTACCGACCACTTGCTCAGCCTCAGAACGCCTCAATCCAGTCTTGAAAGAGGTAGTTAAGAAAGAGGTAATCAAATTACTTGATGCAGGGATTATTTATCCTATTTCAGATAGCAAGTGGGTGAGCCCCGTACAGGTAGTACCGAAAAAGGGAGGGATTACTGTTGTCCCTAATGATAAGGGTGAGTTGATTTCTCAGCGCACTACTACGGGCTGGCGAGTATGTATTGATTACAGGAAATTGAATGAAGCCACTCGTAAAGATCATTTTCCCTTGCCCTTCATTGATCAAATGCTTGAACGATTAGCAGGACATGACTATTATTGTTTTCTGGATGGTTATTCTGGCTACTTTCAAATTCCCATAACTCCAGAGGATCAAGATAAGACTACTTTTACTTGTCCTTATGGAACCTATGCTTACAGAAGAATGCCATTTGGGTTATGTAATGCTCCTGCTACTTTTCAGCGTTGTATGATGGCTATATTTTCAGATTATATTGAGAAGTGTATTGAGGTTTTCATGGATGATTTTTCCGTTTTTGGACTAACATTTGAGACTTGTCTAGAAAATCTTGATCTTGTTTTAGCCAAGTGTGAGGAGACCAATTTAGTGTTGAATTGGGAAAAATGCCACTTCATGGTTCGAGAGGGGATCGTTCTTGGCCATAAGATTTCATCAAAAGGTATAGAGGTGGACCAGGCAAAAATTGAGGTCATTGAGAAACTCCCACCTCCTTCTTCTGTTAAAGATGTTCGCAGTTTTCTTGGACATGCTGGTTTTTATAGAAGATTCATTAAAGAATTCTCCAAGATTACTAAACCTCTTTGTGCTCTACTTGCGAAAGATGTTAAATTCCATTTTTCTGATGAGTGTTTAGCAGCATTTAACTTGTTGAAAGAGAAACTTATATATGCACCCATTGTTGTATCTCCTGATTGGACTCTGCCTTTCGAAATTATGTGTGACGCTAGTGATTATGCTGTGGGAGCTGTTTTATGTCAGAAGGTGGATAAAATTCTCCGGGTTATTTATTATGCTAGTCGTACTTTGAATGATGCCCAGAAGAATTATGCAACCACTGAAAAGGAATTACTAGCAGTCGTTTTTGCTTTGGATAAGTTTCGATCCTATTTACTTGGTAGTAAAGTTATTGTGCATACTGACCATTCTGCACTTAAGTATTTGTTTGCTAAAGCAGAATCAAAGCCCAGGTTAATTAGGTGGATTCTTCTCCTTCAAGAATTTGACATTGAGATCAGGGATAAGAAGGGAACGTTGAATGTTGTTGCGGACCATCTATCCCGAATGAAGGCAAATGATGTTGGTACTCACATCAATGAATCTTTTCCTGATGAATCAACACTTGTAGTTGAAGAGGTTGATGATCCATGGTTTGCAGATATTGCAAACTACCTTGTTAAGAAGATTGTTCCCGCCGACATGACATACCAACAAAGGAAGAGATTCTTTTCTGTTGTTAAGCATTATTTTTGGGATGATCCCTATCTTTTTAAGGTTTGCGCAGATGGAATCATTAGGAGATGTGTTCAGAAATCTGAGATTAGAGACATACTCCTCCATTTCCATTCCAGAGAAGCCGGTGGACATCATGGTGCCACTCGCACAGCAGCAAAAATACTAGAATCAGGTTTTTTCTGGAACACCCTTCACAAGGACTGTCATGCTTTTGTTTCTACATGTGATCGGTGCCAGAGGCAAGGTAACCTTTCTCGTCGTAATGAATTACCATTGAATAACATTCTAGAAGTTGAGTTATTCGACGTTTGGGGTATTGATTTCATGGGACCTTTCCCAAATTCATGTGGTAATCTTTACATCTTAGTGGCTGTTGATTATGTTTCTAAATGGGCAGAAGCCCTGGCCTGTTCTACTAATGATGCTAAAGTTGTTGTGAAGTTCCTCAAGAAGAATATTTTCACTAGATTCGGTGTCCCTCGAGCGATTATTAGTGATGGTGGTTCCCACTTTTGCAACCGCCAGTTTGATGCCCTGCTGAAGAAATATGGGGTTCGACATAAGGTGACTTTACCTTATCATCCTCAGACAAATGGGCAGGCCGAGGTGACAAACCGAGAGCTTAAGTGGATTTTGCAAAAGACAGTGAATTCTTCTCATAAAGATTGGTCACTAAAATTGGATGATGCGCTTTGGGCCTACCGTACCGCCTTTAAGACACCCATCGGTATGTCTCCATATAAACTAGTTTTTGGTAAGGCATGTCATCTGCCTGTAGAGTTGGAGTACAAGTCCTACTGGGCGTTGAAGGCGCTGAATTTTGATTTGCAAAAAGCTGGTGACAAGCGAAAATTCCAGTTGACTGAGTTAGAGGAACTCAGGAATGAATCCTATGAGAATGCTGTCATATATAAAGAGAAAACCAAGCGCTGGCATGATAAGATGATAGCCAAGCGAGAGTTCAGGCAAGGCTGGTGAACAAGTCCTGCTGTTCAATTCAAGGCTAAAGCTTTTCCCAGGTAAATTGAAATCATATTGGTCAGGACCTTACACCATTGTCAGTATATCTCCATACGGAGCGGTTGAGTTAGTGAATGCTAAGGGCGAGACATTCAAGGTGAATGGTTCTAGGATCAAGAAATTTTTGGGTACTGCATTGGATACGTAGTATACTCATGAATTAACCATTAAGGATCCAGTTGCAGGATAGCTACGCCACAAAGTCTAGCCAAAGACTATAAAGAAGGGCGGCTGACTGGGAGACAACCCAGTGGTAGTTTACTGTTTTAATCTGTGCTTTGCTTTTATTTTCCGGTTTTGTTTTTAGCATTTTTGAATCTTTATTAGATCTTTTCAGAGCCCATGCGTTTAACGTGATACTTTTAAGTGTCAAACTTTTGTGTTCCTCTAAGGTTCTTCCAGGTGCAATGGTCATGGACACTCCAAGGTTGGACACTTGCTTTCCAACAAGTGTGAGGAAGACTCCTACCCCAGCTAAGGACTTAAGTGTGAGGAAGGTGCCCTTCCTCAATCTAAAGATATCAGGGGAGTTTTCGTGTCCTTTCACTCTTATTTTAGTCCAGCTTACGCTTTTAATGAATCAAGTCCATGAGATCTTAGGTTAATCTTTGATGAAGTTGCAATATTCAGAAAGTCCTCTTCTTGGTTGAATATATGAACAATGAGGACATTGCTCCTCTTAAGTGTGAGGAAGTAGGAGCACTTTCTAAATATTGTCATTGCACTTAATGCCACATGTGTTTTGTTTGTCCTCTTATTTTGAAAAGACTGCTTCTTTTAAGTGCCAAAAAAAAAATTGAATCTCCAGGTGAAAATTTTTGTTGAGGTTTTGAAAACAAGCCTGATGGCCACCTCAAGAATCTTTCTGCTTTTGGCTGTTTGTATGTATAATTTGTTTCCAAATTGAATCTGTTTTCACTAAAATTTGGTGGATTAGCTGATTATAAAAATTGAATTGGTCTAGTTGGGGTCTTACGAATGATGTGAAGGTTTGGAATGAAAGGATAAGGCAAGGTACTCCGCTGATCCGAATTAAAAATTTCTGAACCAAAACAGGCCTCTTCATTCGGTTATTAAGTCCTTGGGGTGCCTTATCACCCATCTACCTAAGGTCTTGTGATCTGGGATAGAAGGCCCAAAGCCGCTACATGGGTGAAGAGAAAGTCTGAGGGGATGAATTAAATATGCAAATGGCAGAATAAAATGATTAAGGAAAATGAACTTTTAAAAAAAAAGTTATATGTGTAATTCATTCTTGCTTATTCTGATCATGAGTATGTGGTGTTGAAAGGTATCACGGAATAAGGTGTTACTTCACACCCCTTGTCATCCAAAGGTTAGAGGAAAGAAATGGTGGAGGATCCCAAACTATTCTGTTTCAGTTTCTATAATCTAACTTCTCCATGCCTTTTAACTTCATTCTCTTTCACTGTTTGCGAAAACCTACAACTAGTAGCAGAAATCTTCTTTTGATTGTCATTTTGCTTGTTTTCCATCAGCAGTTGTTTGATCCTGAGTTTCAATACTACGGCCCTTAAGAGTAGTCATATTCTCTGTTTGCTTGAGGACAAGCAAAAGCTAAGTGTGAGGAATTTTGATAAGTGTGAAATATATATACTTTTACGGTTATAATTCTTCCTATCTTAATAACAATTCATGTCATATTTCTCACTTATCATATGTTTTTCCTTATATTTATGTTCTGATATGAGCTGGTACATTTTATGTGTTAAATACAGGTAAAAGTCATGGGATTGCATTTTTCCTTCACTTCACAAAGCAACGAACAGTGATATATACATATATAATTCTCCATATATTATACTACCTATGCATTACGGTGGATATCAAATGAATTGGAGCTGCTGCATGATATTGATAATTATATACATGCACATGTTGGATTATCGCTGGCTTGCAAAGCGTTAGACAGAGGCGCAGACAAATAAAGAAAGGCCTGCTTGTTGATATTTATTGTGAGAATAGATTTCGTAACAGTCTCTGTGATTATCATTAGTTACAAACGTATATATATATACACGTATATACAAGGAGTGAGGCCTATAATTAAGGCCATGACTAGTGTTGAGGCCTACAAAATAGTAGTGCAGTATAAGCACGTTCTACCTAATTTAACACCCCCCCGCAGTCGATGCCGTATGATCCCGAAGGCAAAGACTGTTCCGGAAGTCGAGAAATAGTGTGGATGGTAGGCCCTTAGTCATGATGTCGGCGAACTGACTCGTCGTGGGGACATGTAGGACCCGGGCGTGGCCCAGCGCAACTTTTTCGCGAACAAAGTGAAGATCAATCTCAATGTGTTTGGTCCGTTGGTGCTGGATGGGGTTGGCGGACATGTATACAGAGCTGATGTTGTCGCAGAAGACAAAGGTGGCTTTGGAGGGGGGGCATGGAGTTCCTGTAGGAGTTGACGGAGCCAACACGATTCAGCTATGGCATTTGCAACGGCGCGGTACTCGGCTTCAGCGCTGGATCTCGAAACAGTGGGTTGACGTTTGGAGGACCAGGAGATGAGATTTGATCCGAGGAAAGCGCAATAGCCGGATGTGGAGCGGCGTGTGTCGGGGCAGCCTGCCCAATCAGCATCAGTGTATATTGTGAGCTGATCAGATGGATCGGGGAGGATGCTGAGGCCAAGGGAAGGGGTCCCCTTGAGGTAACGGAGAATGCGTTTTAAGGCTTGGAGATGTGGTTCACGGGGGTCGTGCATGTAAAGACAACATTGTTGCACGGCGTAGCTGATGTCCGGACGAGTGAAGGTGAGATACTGCAGGGCGCCAGCGAGAGAACGATAGGAGGTGGGGTCGGCGACAGGAGGGCCGGTTGAAGCGCCGAGTTTGGCGTTGGTGTCGACTGGAGTTTTGCAGGGGTTGCAGGTGGTCATGCCGGCTCGAGCAATGATGTCTTTGGCGTAGGAGGCCTGACTAAGATGAAGTCCAGTGTGTTGACGAGTGACGGCGATCCCTAAGAAGTAGTGGAGGGGGCCAAGATCGGTCATGGAGAATTCGACGCTGAGTGCAGAGATGATTTGACGAAGGAGGGATGTGGTAGAGGCAGTTAGGATTATGTCATCCACATAGACGAGCAGGTGAGCGTGATGTGTGCCCCGATGATAGACAAAGAGGGAGGGATCTGAATGACAACTGCGAAACCCAAGACGGGTGATATAGGTGGCGAATCGGTGGTACCAAGCGCGTGGGGCTTGTTTGAGGCCGTATAAAGCTTTGCGGAGTTTACAGACATGGTCAGGAAACCGGGGATGGATGAAGCCTGGTGGTTGTTGACAGTACACGACCTCATTGAGAGTGCCGTGGAGAAAGGCGTTTTTGACGTCGAGTTGGTGGATAGGCCATTGTTTGGTGACAGCAAGGGATAGGATTGTGCGTATGGTGGTTGGTTTAACGACGGGAGAGAAGGTTTCATCAAAGTCGATGCCATGTTGTTGAGAGAAGCCACGTGCAACCCATCTGGATTTGTAGCGAGAGAGGTTTCCATCTGCATCAAATTTGTGTCGAAATAACCACTTTCCAGAGACTATGTTAGCATTAGGGGGGCGGGGTACTAGGTCCCACGTCCTGTTTTTAATCAAGGCATCGTATTCCTCCTGCATAGAGGCAAGCCATTTTGGATCTTTAAGGGCTGTTTTGTGTGTTTTTGGAACTGTGGAGGTAGTGGCAGAGAGATTGAGGACGTGTTTGGGTTTGATTATGCCGGACTTGGATCTAGTGGTCATGTGGTGGGTATTGGTGGGGTTGGTTTGTTGTGTCGAGGGACTAGGCAAGGTACAAGTGGACGGCGAGGTAGAGATAGGCGGAATGGGGAGACGGCCCGCGGGAGAGGGAAATGGGGATGGGCTGGAGGTGAGCTCGGGATTGGGCTGTTCAGAGGGTGACAGCGTGGTCTGAGGCGTGGGGTTGTTGTGTGAGTGGGCCGCGACAGGGGGGGAGAGAGGTATAGGGTAGGAGTGGGGTCGACCGATCCTCAAATCCCTTCTACATTCTAATAACAATTTTTTTTTTCCTCCAACGGCTGTTACGCCCCAATCCCTCAACAACCTCTCTCTGTCAGGTTTCCCCTCTCTCTTCTTTCAGTTTCTGCTTTCTTTTTATCCCGTCCCTCACGCTTCACGCACTTCCAAAATCTCATCGTCGCGCAGTCACCTTTCTCTTCCAGCACCAAACTCACGGCGGCATCATACCTATCCTCCAGCCATGGACGATGCCAATCAACCCCCCTCCCCCGTTCAATCTCAAAACACCATCCTTGCCTCCCCTCCACACTCGCCACCACAGCCCCACCCAGTCGACCCACCACGGTCTCAACAACCCACTCCCGGTGCTATTGCCCTCACACAGGCCCTCCACGTAAACTCAATTTCGAATCATGTTCGAATTGAACTCACACAACAGCCACCAAACTATGCCATGTGGCGTCACTTGTTTCTCGTAACCCTTGGAAAATTCAATCTGTTATCACACATTGATGGCACTCCCCCATCCTCCGATGAGAGTTGGGCTCTCTTAGACTTCACTGTTCTTTCCTGGCTGTACGCGACCATCTCCCCTGACATTTTTTCTCTCATTATGCGTCCAAATACCTCGGCATATGAAGTTTGGCTGGCCATCGAAGATCTATTCCGCGACAACAAGAAGGCCCGTGCCATCCAGCTTGAGGCCGAATTTCGTGGCCTACGGCAAAGCACCCTCACCATCAACGAATACTGCGCACAAAAGTCCTTGGCCGATGCGCTTGCTGATGTTGATAGCCCTGTTTCTGACGAAAACCTTGTGCTCCAGACGATAAGCGGGTTGAATGACTCTTCTCTAACATTCGGAGCATAATCCAATTCCAAAGACCGTTCCCTACATTCCAACAGGTGCGTAGCTCTCTCCTTCTTGAAGAAACATGCCGTCAGAATGCCTCCAACTCCTCCACCGCCTTGCTTGCCGCGACCCCACCTCTGCTGCCCCGACCGTCGACACCACTCCAGCCGCTGCTGATCCGCCACCCTCCACCACCTCCAACAGCCGCTCTGGATCACGCGTAAAACCGACGAGGCCGCGGTGGTCGTAACCGTGGTCGCAACTCCAACTACCGGCCCTCCCTGCAGCAGCAACTATGGTCCCTCCTCAACAACCAGCCGCAGTGGAATTCTTCCTGGACCGCGCCGGGTCTTCTTGGTCCCCGCCCACAGCCACCGCCGCAAGCTTTACTCCATCAACAGGCGCCGCCGACACCTAGCTGGGACCAGCACAGCCTCGTGACAGCCCTCAACAACCTGTCGACTCAATCACGATCTGCCGAAGCGCCTTGGTACATGGACACGGGCGCTTCTTCTCACATGACCCCCAATTCAGGTATTCTCCGTCCTGGTTTTTTTCACGGATCTGTTCCTTCTAATATCATTGTAGGCAATGGCCATCGCCTACCCATTACCACTGTCGGCACAGCCCAACTCCCTCCCTTCCGCTTGTGTAATGTTTTAGCCTCTCCGTCCCTTATCAAAAATTTAATTTCTGTTCGTCAATTCACTGTTGATAATAATTGCTCTGTTGAATTTGACCCGTTCGGATTTTCTGTCAAGGATCTTTCCACCAAGACCGAGATCCACCGGTGCAATAGCCACGGCGCTCTCTATCCGTTCACCATGCCCGGCACCGCCCATCCCTCCAGCTGCCTTGACCGCTACCATCACACCAGCGTTATGGCACACTCGTCTCGCTCATCCAAATCCGGCTGTTCTTCGCTCTTTCGTCTACCGTCTTCCTCATCCAAAAACTAAATCTGCTTCAACGGTTTGTCCCTCCTGTCAGTTGGGAAAGCAGCCAGGCTTGCCCTTTTTACGTTCAAAACAATCATTCTTCTTTTATTTTGAGATTGAACGGGGGAGGGGGGTTGATGGCATCGTCCATGGCTAGGATAGGTATGATGCCGCCGTGAGTTTGGTGCTGGAAGAGAAAGGTGACTGCGCGACGATGAGATTTTGGAAGTGCGTGAAGCGTGAGGGACGGGATAAAAAGAAAGCAGAAACTGAAAGAAGAGAGAGGGGAAACCTGACAGAGAGAGGTTGTTGAGGGATTGGGGCGTAACAGCCGTTGGAGAAAAAAAAAATATTGTTATTAGAATGTAGAAGGGATTTGAGGATCGGGAGAAAAAACCTGAGGCTAAGATACCATGTGATGGGGTACGGTGGGTTGAGGAAGTGGGTGTGGATCGGGTGCTGTAAGGAAAAACACATTCATCAAATATAACGTTACGAGATGTGATTACCTTCTTAGTATCCAACGCAAGACAGCGATATCCTTTGTGTTCCGGTGCATAGCCAAGGAAGATGCATGGGGTGGTGCGGGGCTGGAGTTTGTGTTTGGTTGTGGAGGTAACGTTGGGTAGCATAAACAGCCAAAAGGTCGAAGATGAGCATAGGAAGGTGGTTGGTGATATAGGATTTCGTATGGGGTGCGAGCATCGGTGGTGGTGGTAGTGGGGGTTCGATGAGTAGATAGGTAGAGTGGCAAGAGCTTCGACCCAAAAGTGAGGAGGGAGATGACTTTGGAAAAGAAGTGTACGGATAGCATTTGTGATTGTGCGAATCATGCGTTCGGCTTTCCCATTTTGTTGGGATGTATGTGGACAAGAGAAACGAAGTAGGTGCCGTGAGAGGCCAAATATTCGCGCAATAAATTATTGTCGAATTCACGACCATGATCGCATTGGATATATTTGACGGTTCGATGAAAATGTGTACGAACAAAAGCGTGAAATTGTTTGAGAATGTCTACCGTTTGAGATTTATTTTAAGTGGGAAAGTCCACACGAAGTGAGAATAATCATCCAAAATGACCAAAAAATATTTATATCCAGTAAAACTGAGGACCGGTGAGGTCCACAAGTCACAATGCAAATATCAAAAATAAAAGAAGAATGATTGTTTGAACGTAAAAAGGGCAGCCGTGGCTGCTTTCCCAACTGACAGGAGGGACAAACCGTTGAAGCAGATTTAGTTTTGGATGAGGAAGACGGTAGACGAAGAGAGCGAAGAACAGCCGGATTTGGATGAGCGAGACGATGTGCCATAACGCTGGTGTGATGGTAGCGGTCAAGGCAGCTGGAGGGATGGGCGGTGCCGGGCATGGAGTGAACGGAGAGAGAGCGCCGTGGCTATTGGCACCGGTGGATCTCGGTCTTGGTGGAAAGATCCTTGACAGAAAATCCGAACGGGTCAAATTCAACAGACAAGCAATTATTATCAACAGTGAATTGACGAACAGAAATTAAATTTTTGATAAGGGACGGAGAGGCTAAAACATTACACAAGCGGAAGGGAGGGAGTTGGGCTGTGCCGACAGTGGTATGGGTAGGCGATGGCCATTGCCTACAATGATATTAGAAGGAACAGATCCGTGAAAAAAAACCAGGACGGAGAATACCTGAATTGGGGGTCATGTGAGAAGAAGCGCCCGTGTCCATGTACCAAGGCGCTTCGATCGGTGATTGAGTCAGGTTGTTGAGGGCTGTCACAGGCTGTGCTGGTCCCAGCTAGGTGTCGGCGGCGCCTGTTGATGGAGTAAAGCTTGCGGCGGTGGCTGTGGGCGGGGACCAAGAAGACCCGGCGCGGTCCAGGAAGAATTCCACTGCGGCTGGTTGTTGAGGAGGGACCATAGTTGCTGCTGCAGGGAGGGCCGGTAGTTGGAGTTGCGACCACGGTTACGACCACCGCGGCCTCGTCGGTTGTTACCGCGTGATCCAGAGGAGGAGCGGCTGTTGGAGGTGGTGGAGGGGGGCGGATCAGCAGCGGCTGGAGTGGGTTCGACGGTCGGGCCAGAGGTGGGTGTCGCGGCAAGCAAGGCGGTGGAGGAGTTGGAGGCATTCTGACGGCATGTTTCTTCAAGAAGGAGAGAGCTACGCACCTGTTGGAATGTAGGGAACGGTCTTTGGAATTGGATTATGCTCCGAATGTTAGAGAAAGAGTCATTCAACCCGCTTATCGTCTGGAGCACAAGGTTTTCGTCAGAAACAGGGCTATCAACATCAGCAAGCATCGGCCAAGGACTTTAGTTGTGCGCAGTATTCGTTGATGGTGAGGGTGCTTTGCCGTAGGCCACGAAATTCGGCCTCAAGCTGGATGGCACGGGCCTTCTTGTTGTCGCGGAATAGATCTTCGATGGCCAGCCAAACTTCATATGCCGAGGTATTTGGACGCATAATGAGAGAAAAAAATCAGGGGAGATGGTCGCGTACAGCCAGGAAAGAACAGTGAAGTCTAAGAGAGCCCAACTCTCATCGGAGGATGGGGGAGTGCCATCAATGTGTGATAACAGATTGAATTTTCCAAGGGTTCGAGAAACAAGTGACGCCACATGGCATAGTTTGGTGGCTGTTGTGTGAGTTCAATTCGAACATGATTCGAAATTGAGTTTACGTGGAGGGCCTGTGTGAGGGCAATAGCACCGGGAGTGGGTTGTTGAGACCGTGGTGGGTCGACTGGGTGGGGCTGTGGTGGCGAGTGTGGAGGGGAGGCAAGGATGGTGTTTTGAGATTGAACGGGGGAGGGGGGTTGATTGGCATCGTCCATGGCTGGAGGATAGGTATGATGCCGCCGTGAGTTTGGTGCTGGAAGAGAAAGGTGACTGCGCGACGATGAGATTTTGGAAGTGCGTGAAGCGTGAGGGACGGGATAAAAAGAAAGCAGAAACTGAAAGAAGAGAGAGAGGGGAAACCTGACAGAGAGAGGTTGTTGAGGGATTGGGGCGTAACAGCCGTTGGAGAAAAAAAAATATTGTTATTAGAATGTAGAAGGGATTTGAGGATCGGGAGAAAAAACCTGAGGCTAAGATACCATGTGAGAATAGATTTCGTAACAGTCTCTGTGATTATCATTAGTTACAAACGTATATATATATACACGTATATACAAGGAGTGAGGCCTATAATTAAGGCATGACTAGTGTTGAGGCCTACAAAAGTAGTGCAGTTATAAGCACGTTCTACCTAATTTAACATTTATTATTCTAGACGACAAACTAGGAGGCGCAGGCACAGACACTACTCTAGTAATACAATATGTTAAACCATGAAGATCTGTCGTTGCTGGACATATATATACACGCTCAACATCGCTTCATGACCATCTCCGGCACCCGTCTTCGTCTTCATTTTCGCCATTCACCCACGGTCTTCCATCGCCATCTTCACCACCTTCACCGGCCATCACAGACCCGCTCATCCTCACCCATCACCCGCAACACTTCGCAACCCACACACGCCAGGCCACTCCCAGCATCACAGAGCCGCACCTCATTATCATTTCACAACTCATCTTCACCGAGAACATCACCTTCATCCCACGACCTTCGCATCCATCTCCTCATCCATACCATCTTCATCGCTCCATCATTCCGCAGCCACCATCGTCGATCCATCGATCTTCACCACATCATTCCATCGCCTCACGCTTCATCATCATCCCCGCAATCTTCATCACCACCATCGCTTCGCCAACGTCGACACCGTCTTCATCGCCATATCCTCACCTCGCCATCATTATCGCCTGCAACCGAAACCGTACCTCCTCGATATCATCGCATCACCACCATTTTACTGATCACCGGCCATCATCCTCTCCATCGCATCGTCACTCCATCTCCACCTCACACTTCCTCATTCACACCCCTTGCTTTCGATCCGCCACGACGTCGACACCAGTCACCATCATCGTCACACCGGTTATACCATCACGAGGCCACGATCGCTATCTCCATCTCATTCTCGCTTCATCATCATCACCCGACGGCACAACATCACTCGACTCCATCTCCAGTCATCACCTCACATCCCCGTCGTTTCTCTCGTCGACTGTACGAAGAGAGGAGGGAGAGCAGGTTTAATCACAGGCGCGAGGTTGAGAGGCGGAGGAGAACGAGATTGAGAGGCGAAGAAGAAGAGAGGAACAGAGGCGAGGCAGAGGAGTAAGTCGGTGAACTGGAAATAAACACGGAGGAAACGACAAATAGTGAGAGTAATCTTGAGTGAACCGACAAGCAGTGAACCCATCTGAAGAGAACCGACTGGAAATTATGAACCGGTTCAGACAGAACCGGACCGGAAATTAATATAAGGGTTTCTTCTAAACTTATGCTGTTATATTGTTAGAAGTTGTTTAATTGCTTGTCACGTTATTTCATTAGATAACGTTACGTTTAGTTATTTTATAACATTTGATATGTGTTTTAATGTGTGTTTTAATTCTTGAAATAATGTGTGAGTAGTTTATTTTTAGTTTCCCGAGTTGGGAACTGAACCTAATTTCTGATGATTATGTTTTATTAATTTTCCGTACAACTTTATTTTAGAGTTTTGATTCCTGTTCTTAATATGTTTTAGTTATTTGGCCAATAATTAGAACATCCTTGTAGTTTTCTAATCAACATGCGAGAGCTGAGATAGTTAACTAGACATGGAAGTCGAACCTGATTAATGACTAGAAGCGTGATCCCGCCTATAGGTTAATCGGACTCCAATAGAAACTGTACTTTATGCGATTAATTGTGTCCGGATTAGAGCATTAGTCTGCTGCTAGTTCTAGCAATTAATTAGGGTTCGTTAGACTTAGCCGTTGACGAATTAATTAAAGTTTCTGAGTTAATTATAAGGGAAGAATTAATAATAAAATCTGAGAAATTAGGTGAGCAGAACAACTCGGGGAGCGTCTTTTAATTATTATATTTTTAAGCTGTTATTTGTTTTATTTTACTTGTTTGTTTTATTCCTTTATTTATTTAATTTATTTTATTTGCTTTATTATTTTATGTTAGTTTGTTGAGTCAATTATTTTTATTAAATTAATTAAAACCTGAAAAAGTGACATTTCCTGTTTTTCTTAGTTTAGTTTCTCAGTTAGTAAATAAATTGTCAGTTAACTGAACGAGGTCCCTGAGATCGACAACCCACTCATTCACTATATCCGCAAAACGATAGGTACACTGCCTAGGTAGAAGTAGTCACATATTTCTGCTAACAAGTTTTTGCGTAGGAGCACTTTCTAAATATTGTCATTGCACTTAATGCCACATGTGTTTTGTTTGTCCTCTTATTTTGAAAAGACTGCTTCTTTTAAGTGCCAAAAAAAAATTGAATCTCCAGGTGAAAATTTTTGTTGAGGTTTTGAAAAAGCCTGATGGCCACCTCAAGAATCTTTGCTTTGCTTTTTGGCTGTTTGTATGTATAATTTATTTCCAAATTGAATCTGTTTTCACTAAAATTTGGTGGATTAGCTGATTATAAAAATTGAATTGGTCTAGTTTGGGGTCTTACGAATGATGTGAAGGTTTGGAATGAAAGGATAAGGCAAGGTACTCCGCTGATCCGAATTAAAAATTTCTGAACCAAAACAGGCCTCTTCATTCGGTTATTAAGTCCTTGGGGTGCCTTATCACCCATCTACCTAAGGTCTTGTGATCTGGGATAGAAGGCCCAAAGCCGCTACATGGGTGAAGAGAAAAGTCTGAGGGGATGAATTAAATATGCAAATGGCAGAATAAAATGATTAAGGAAAATGAACTTTTAAAAAAAAAGTTATATGTAATTCATTCTTGCTTATTCTGATCATGAGTATGTGGTGTTGAAAGGTATCACGGAATAAGGTGTTACTTCACACCCCTTGTCATCCAAAGGTTAGAGGAAAGAAATGGTGGAGGATCCCAAACTATTCTGTTTCAGTTTCTATAATCTAACTTCTCCATGCCTTTTAACTTCATTCTCTTTCACTGTTTGCGAAAACCTACAACTAGTAGCAGAAATCTTCTTTTGATTGTCATTTTGCTTGTTTTCCATCAGCAGTTGTTTGATCCTGAGTTTCATACTACGGCCCTTAAGAGTAGTCATATTCTCTGTTTGCTTGAGGACAAGCAAAAGCTAAGTGTGAGGAATTTTGATAAGGCGTCCTGGTTTCATGTGTGTGGCATTGATTATTGCCAGCGGTGCCGTATTCAACTTGATCTTGTTGATCCCGTGATACAGCATCCTAGAGTTCCCACCCATGATTAGGACATCTCCTGATCTCAGTACCAGTTTCTGTGCGAGGTCCACACGCTTCTGCTCGCTATACAGGAATACGGCGTCATCACCAATGGACCAAGACACTACGGGCACTCCTTGTTCAAGAGATTCCGCTGTCTCGTCCTTGTCTTGGTGTAACCCAAGTCGTCCTTCTTTTTCATAGAAGTTGACGATACAAAGATCCGCTTCAAGTGCGGGGATTGGTTCAGGTTCGCATTGTTGTGCAAGTTCTACTGCTTGCGTGACGAGTGTCTGAAACTCTGGAGGTATTGTCGGTGGCGTCGCTCCATCGTGTTGTCGTGTCTTCTGGTATGTCTTGGTATAAGGATTCCAGTCCTTTCCCAAGCACATCATCTTCAGCTTCATCTTCGCTCCACCGGGGAATTCGGGTGTGTAAAATCCACCTTGACCCGTTCCTAGCTCGTTGCATCGTCGAATAATTGAGATTTGCGCTTCGGGTGTCAGGTATCCCCTTAATAAGATCATACCTGGGCGGATGACCTGACACTGTTTGTTGTGTAGTCGTGGTTGGTGATGTCGATCTCTTCTTGATTCAGGTTAACCGGTATCGGATAACAGATACTAAAGCTTCTTATGGTTATAAATTCGTCTACGGTAAGTACTAGTTTCAACTACTTCATTTCATGCTCAATACACATTCTAATTCACTTGCTCATGCATTCACTCATACTATTACTCTAATACTTAGACATGCTTTTCAAGGATTCAAGGTTCAGATAATTACCTGGGCCGGACTTCGAACCGGACCCATCGCGGTCAATCACATGCAGAACAGGCTGCCTCTGTGGTGCGCCTCTCTGAGGGCCCCGGGATCCCTGTCCCTGTGGTGCCTGCTGGGCCGGTGCATCGCCAGATGCCACCTCCTTGCCCTCTCTCTGCTTGTAGTTCTGAAAGTTCCCCTTTGGCTTGGTGCTCTCTGGGCATCTATTGGCTGTGTGGCCTACCTTCTGACAGTTGTAACACTTGATCTCCCTCCCAAAACAGTCTTTACCAGGGTGGTCCTGGTTGCACTTCCTGCACACATAGGTGCGGCCATCGGAGAAGGTTTTAGCGGTACCGGAGCTAGAACCTGAGGTTGGAGGGTTAGCACATGTGTGCGTGGATATACTAGATACGATACTTATATAAATACGAATTGGAAGTAGAATTTACCCTTAGGAGGGTGTGATCTCAGTGGCTTAGCTGCCACCGGTGTAGAATAACCAAGCTGGAGGATCTCAGCTGGTTTGCCCTGCTCAGCATGGGCACTGCTTTCACCTGGGGACTTCTTCTGAGAAAAGAAGTTCCCTTTCTTCTTCTTCCAGCTTTTACCCTGGTTCTGCTCCTCGCCATTGGTGTTCTTGTTGTTGGCCTTGCGCTTAAGCGCGGTTTCTTCTCATCCCTCAATTGGCAAGTGATCTCAACGCGAGAAGCCGCGTGATAACACTCCTGAAGTTTAAGGTATTAGCCGGGATGATGTTTAAGAAAGATAAGGAAAAGATTCAAGAATTTCAAGGAATTTAAGGAATCGAATTGATACTAGGGTTAACTGATATTCACCTGAAGGGAGGTAAATCTCGTGTAGCCCATACCGTACCTAAGGCGATGGCTCAGACCGCCATAGAAGCGATCGACCAACACCTGGCCGGTGTATCCAAGATCAGGGAGGAGACGGAGAATGGAGGTGAAAGTCCGATAGTACTCATCCACAGGCATCTTGTCTGTCATCTTTAAGGCGTCAAGTTCAAGCCTCTTCTTGGTCTTGACATGTTCCGGATAGTACTTAGATCGGAGAAGTTGCAAAAGACTCCCAATCGAAGGTGGGGTCATTGACGTGCTCATTCTTGATTAGCTTCCACCAATCCATGGCTGCATCTTTTAAGTAGTAAGCAGCAACTCTAACTCGAACTCCAGCAGGAGCTTCGAGGGTCTCAAACGCCGTCTCCATTTCGGAGATGTAGGCTTCTAGCTTAGCCGGATCACTCTCGCCCCTAAAGCAAGGAGGGCGGAGTTCCGCTACAGCTTTCACCCAATTGGCTTCTCTGGGAGGAGGGGGAGGGATTGGCCCCGTTTGAGTTTGGTTCTGTTGAGTTTGTTGTACAGCTTGAATTACTTGCGGTAGCATCTGAACTACCGTGGCGGCGACGATCTCAGCTATCGTCTGCGCGCCCGTTCCAGAGGCATCGCCTCTACCTCGGCCTCGGCCTCTTCCTGACATCTGAATATTTAACAGTTACATTAGGCTTGCAAGATGTGACTCAAAGGTCTCGGAATTTAAGCAAGGTATCGTTCCTAAGAACGTCAAGGGTATCCGTTATTAACAACAGTAGTTCCTAGTTAGGTTTCTAAGTATTCGTCTTAAGACGATTGAAATCCTAACTCGGTAATCCCCTATGCTCGGTACTCTGGACATCAGAGCGTAACTACGCTCTGATACCACTTTTTGTAACACCCCAACCGTTAATCCTATACTTACCGTCTAATCGTCCTGTTAATCCCACGAGTTCGCAGCGGAAGAATACTATTACTTACTACGGCGGGTGAAACAATGCCGCTAACCGCCCATACGGCTAGCTAGGCTACTAATACTTACAGTCACGGTCTGATGAACAATAGTTACCGAGCTACTAAAACCAACTTACCCATTACAAAATGCTAAGTGCTTACATCAAGGGATCACCGAGTATTTAAGTAGTTAATTACATCCGTCCACTAGTTTCCAAAAGAATTAGTTTAAAACCTACTCATCTATACCAATACTCCATTCTATCCATGTCCAAAAAGGTGTACCACATGGTACACCGGCTAATCAAAACAATAGCCATGTACTACTCAGTACACCAATCACAACTTCAGTGTTTACATACAAAAAGAAGATAAAAGAAATAAAACTAGATCTTCACGTCTTCATCACTCGCGGGTACCTGCGTGTAGTAAAAATGGTGCCCCAAGGGGCTCAGCAAATTGCTGCGCATAAACTCCGCATATACCGCGTGCTAGCTAGGGCACGCCGACTACTTGACGTCCACTAAACATGCAGTTCATTACTTTCATACATACATGCTTTACATACAATCATACATACATTGTAATACAATATTCACTTCAAGGCAACAATACAATAGAGTTCACAATACTTACCTTCACAAGGTTAGCCAAGTTGGGCATCCGGGTTAATCGGTATGCCAATTACTCTTTTACTCGTTTCTCATTGCTTACTCTTACACATACTTACTTACTTTCATTTACTTTACTTACTCATTCTTACATTCTTACTTATACTCAAGTTAAGTCGTCGGGACCTCCGGCCTTGGGGACTACTCCGTCCCACATCCGGGATTTACTTGACTCACCAATCCGGGATGCTACCCATTTAAGGGGTTTGGGCCGCGGACCAGCTTAAGAGTCAGGAATTGGAGCCAACCTCTCGTGACTCCGCATCCTCACGCGTGGCCGAAACTATATCGGACTTCTACTCATTCCAATTTAATTACCAAATTAAGTTAGAATGGTTAGCTTGTTAGGAATAAGTTAGAAGTCCATTCATAAACATATTCGGTCACAGTACAATACAACATACATACAAGCATTCATATTCAT
Organism: Limonium bicolor; assembly: GCA_023374045.1. Classification (NCBI taxonomy): domain Eukaryota; kingdom Viridiplantae; phylum Streptophyta; class Magnoliopsida; order Caryophyllales; family Plumbaginaceae; genus Limonium; species Limonium bicolor. The sequence continues at coordinate 22,066,877 of CM041777.1, forward strand.
CCAAACATTTCATGAATTATACAAACTAAGAATTAAGAAAATATACAACATCATACAACACTACATATTCACAAGTATGCATATTAACTCCGATTCGTGCATTTATCTTATTTGGTGATCAATTAGCACACAACACACAAATCAGAGTAACCAAGATAGCACCCGGGGCATGAGGAATCCATACCGTTCACCGTTGTCCGTAATTCCAAACGTCCTTCCGGTGTCACAAATCAAATCCTATTATATACATACAATTGAATGATTAAATAACTACAAGTACTTAACTCCTACTTACTAGGTCCTTATACTTCTTACACTTATACTTTACTTACTTATTTTCCCTTTACTTAAGTTTTCTATCTTCTTACTTAAGGTTTGCATGCTTACACACATATACATATACATATATGCATGGGTATACATATACATATATATATACAATTATTATTTAAATTAAAATAATTTTTTTTTTTTTGTCAGGACCGGACTTGCGACCGACCCTGGGCAAGTCCGGTCCATTCCAGTAGGTTTCTTCGGGAAAATTTTTGGTCCGACCGGACTTGCATGTCCGGTCGCAAGTCCGGTCGATTCCAGTAACATTCTTACGGAAAATTTTTCTGCTCGACCGGACTTGCAAGTCCGGCCGCAAGTCCGGTCGATTCCAGTAGCATACCGAGGGGAAATTTTTCTGCTCGACCGGACTTGCAGGTCCGGTCGCAAGTCCGGTCGATCCCAGTGTTTGCATTTTAATTTCTGTTTTCAGTCCTCTCTTTCACCCATTACCTCCCCATTGTTCCTACACTTAATCCTACATGTTTTAACACCATTTAAACCTCCTAATACACCCTAGTTCATTTCCTAACTCCTTACACGATTTTATACTCATTCACTCATCTAATTTTCTAAGTTTCAACTCAACACTCAAACTAGTTTCTTCTCTAGTTACCTTATGCTACAGATTTCAACACCTACACTTTTCCTCTACATCTCCCTCTTCGAATGTCATCTTTAGCACCTCTAATGCATTACAACTTCATTAACTATCTCTCCCAATCTTCCCTCTATCTATCTATCTCAAAATTTGTTGCAACATACATCTCTCACCTTAGTTACCTAGTTTAATTCTCTAAGTGTTCTAATCCTAGGCAAATTTTGCCATAGTCTCCCCTATAATTTTATACTCTCACCACATTGTTTTACTCACATTTCAACACTTATCTCACCTGTTTCAATAACCAAAAATATACAAACTCCCATACACAAATACTACTAACAAGACAACACTAAAATTTCCTGCACTCAACAACTAAATTCCCATCTGTTTTGCAACAATTTTTACAATGTTTTCAAAGGCTTCAAAATACTTATTTCCTCTTACACATTATACTACTAATGCATTATCATTTACAATACACATTTTTACTTCTAAAAATCTGTTACATTATACATATACAAGGCTACACAAAGGTGAACATTCCTTACCTTGCTTTACTTCTAGATTTTCTTTCTTCTTCTTTCTCCCTCTACCGGTTTTGGTATTCAACAAATCTAACATTATCACCCATATATACACACACATTCAATACCAAAACTACTCTTAATATTATTTAAGCTTTCAATGTAGATTTCTAGGGTTTAGAATTCATATTACCTCTCAAGAGTGCAAATGAAGCTTGGAGTGGTTCAAGAATAAGGTTTCCAACTCCTTCAACAAGCCAAAATCGGCTAGAACACAAGAGACCAAACAAGGGTTTAGTCTAGATTTTCGTTTTGCCCACAAGAGCTAGAAACAGATGGAGTTTTCAAAATATTTTTACCTTAGAAGAACAAGGAGAAGGAGGGCCTTCTAATGGTGGTGTTGAAACTCCAAATGGGATATACCCTCAAAATCGAAAATGGTTGTTTTTGGATTTTGGAAAGATGAAAATGTAGCCCTTGGTGAGAGGATTACAATGGTGGTATTTTTATAATTTTTGGAAGAGTTTAGAGGGAGTTACAAAGGAGAGAGGTGAGTATATTTGTGGGGGTTGCTAAATCTCCATTGTTGTCGATTTGGAGAAGGAGGAGAATAGAGAGGAAGAGATGGGTGCTGTTACGTGAGAGGAGGGAATGTGGGGGTAGGAGAGAGAATGTGAGAGTAATAAAGTAGAAGTAGTAGTTTTATTATTTTTGTTGTTTTGTAAATAAGGAGAATTAATGGAGTGTGAGAGAGGGGTGTGGGGAGGGTCCAAATCGGACACACACACACACATATACCACTTTTACTTTTTTATTTTCAAAGTGGACACATAGGTTTTGTTTATTTATACTTCTACCCCACAACTTCCCGTTTTTGACAGTTTTTACTAATTTCTCGTTTTCTTGATTTTATTGGTCCTACAGCTTCACTAATATTTATTAATGAATATTTAGTTGCCTAAAACTGTTACGAGTCTATTTGACCCGCCTAAAGACACGTTTTCCCGGTTACCTCGAAAAACGCGCTTTAAGGTTCGGTAATGTTTTTAAACCGTTTTAAAGGTCCGTTTCCTTCGGGATTTGTTCCCTAATAATTATTTACACTTAATTAAGCTTCTAAATTACTTATTAGCCTAATTAATCACTATTTTTAATTACGGGGTATTTCAGATTTGCAGCAAACTCTATTCATTGTTCGTCTCGGCAACGATCGATGGCTTCACAAGCTGCGACAAAAGATACCAAACAGAAGCGCAGCAATCTGTTCTTTGTTTGTTTCGGCAACGATCGATGACTTCAAAAGCTGCGATAGAAGATACAAAACAGAAGCACATCAAGCTCTGTTATTTGAACCCTACAGAGGTGCAAACACAACACGAGCATCAATAGAGACCAATCGAATCTAGGGTGGATGTACGACATAAAATTTAGGGTACCAATTTTAATCAACGATTGGATGATGAACTGTTTCCAACACCATATTGCATTTTTGAGTTTGAGGTACAAGTTTGTTCTTTGATTATTCATACAGAGGCGTCGATACTAGAACTGAATTAATGGAGGCATAGACACAAGAAAACTGAAACATTCATTACAGAAAAGTTATGTTCCTTGTTCATCTTGGTACCAAATATGTGTACCAGACTTGTCGGTTAGGGTTTCAAATGAGAACTGTAAGAAAGACAAAGTAGAAACAAACCTAAGAGGTGCTTCAGCGCAGGTCCATGGTGAGAAATCCAGTAGTAATGAATCCCAGAGGTGTTTTGTCGCAGAAAGAATGGAGTCAGGTGAAGAAAACGAACGGCGGGTGGGGGAAGAGGAGGGGAAGAATTCAGTATCGCGTGAATTTGTTTGATATTAAAAACCACAAATCCCACACAATATATTAAATCTGTTTTTTGTCTTCTAAAATTAGTACCGATTTTAATATGGACCCTCTATTATTATCTATTCTAATCCAATGGTTATTAATGTGTCCAGAACCATTCAGGGACTTTTTTAGTCCATAATATTATCTATATTCCATATCTTTACCTTCATTGAGATTTGGGATCATTTAGAAGAGCATGTTGTGGACCTTGACCGCATTCTTAAGAAATGTGACATTGCTGGTCGACGAATTTGCTATTGTATAGATGCTCAATTTTGTGTAAAAGTTACTCAAATGAATAAAATATGTAGTGACTGAGATCAAAATTACTTATATTATTGTGCAACAATTTTTTTATGGGATTCGCGATCAAGTTTAACGAAACAATATAACTCTTTTAGGTTTAATTACTTGCGAGCCAAGTACTTAACCTCTTCCGGTCAACTTTAGTGCCCCGCAAGGCACTCGGGGTCGTCCAACAGAACGATCACAAGTCGCGCTCATCCAACTAATAGATATGTTAAAATTTCGCTCTCGCCCTTCTTTCGGTTACAACTGTCGATGACTCGATGTCGCCATATTCAAAATCCAAACCGGATTCTCGAACCCCATTTCACTTATTTATTGGCAAGCAGTCGCTGCTAATTTAACACTGGTAAATCGAATACAGTATACAGTAGGCAGTAGCTGGTCGCCTGGCTGGCTTGACAATGGCGTCGATGGTTACAGAAATCGACCAGCTAGCCAGTGTAGAGGAAGAAAAGCTCGAATCTGATGAGATGGGCAGCACTGAGCACGACAGAGGCGCTTCTTACAGAGACGAGAAGGTTAAAAGCTACTACTTGGTTAAGTTCCACGCTTTTGATGACCCAGAACTTGAATCCGAAATACAAGAGGGCTTTCGGGTGCTTCGGGAGATATATGAATCCCGAGGTCCAATCGTCGAGGAAATCAGGTGGACTAAGGTGAGGATAGACACGAGCGTGAAAGGAACCTCTTTACTTCTAAAAAATTTGAATATATATTTGTTTTAAGTACGGGTTTCTGCATCGTGGGTTTGTCTGAACTGATTAGCTCTAGATTTTGATGTTGCGTCTACCTGTACAAAAACTTAGATGGATCAAGACAAATATAGAGGGACTCTGTATAGTCGTCGCTGGCATTACCGTGGAAAATGGTCCGACTGGGGGTGCTATTACTACAATCGTCGACTTGCCTACCTGCAACATTGCCTCCAAAAGCTGACTGTATGTATCAAGCTGACTAAATGTGCTCTTCCCTTGCAAAAAACAAGAACCATACACAATATCAAAATTTTAGCCGTCTTAACTTCCTCCCACTTTTGCATCTACAAAATCTCTTACGTTTTTTGTTTGTTTGTTGCCATTTCCTCTTCTTTAAAGGAGCTGGATAAGCAAGTTATGACATTAAGCCGCAAGTTAATCCATACCGGCAAAGGTGGTGCACCAAGCCTAAGAAGGGAAAGGGAGATCTACAGAGAGATTGATCTGCTTCAACGTCCAAAGGAGGAAGTTGTCCTTACTAAAGATGAGGAAAAAGCTGATGTACTAAGACAGTGGGGCAACAGCAGCACTGAAGAATACAAACGAAGCATAGAACGTGAAATCAAAGTAATGTATAATTCTATTATAGCCTTTGCAATGGAATGATGTAAAACTAATGTCTGGTGTGTAATTGACTTACAGAACAATAGTATAAAGGGTCATTCATTTCTGATCTTCTCTGTCATATTCTTTGACACGCACAGACGATTAATTCCCAACGTGTGAATCCCGATGATTACGTTGCTCGAAAGAACAAAGACTACGAGAGACACTTGGTAAAGAAGAAGAGGGTCGATGAAGCTCTGTTGAAATTGAGGGGGAAACTGGTGGGTATGAACAGAAAGAAAGCGAGGGAGTACCAACGCATTCTGGGTGCACAGAAGCTGTTGGATGCAGCTAAAACTGTATGGTTTTCACTTGTTTCTCTCATGGAACTCTTCAAAATTTAACCCTACTAACTTAACGGGGGCACCTTTGGGCAGAAATTTAAGTGTGTTGGGGTTTATTTATTGTTTGCAGGATTACAATCAGTATGTGGTAACAGCAGCTCGTGCCAAGGAGCTTGGTGAGAAGAATTGCTTAGATAATCTATCAGAACTGTCGAACAGAGAGGTACACTGTTTTCTTTTGGAAAAATATGATCCTTTCTTCTAGGCATCAGTCTGGATACAAAATCTGATTAATTATCCTCTTGAATTGAAAATGGGTTATCAATGTGCTTTGTTTCTTTGTCAGATTGAAAGATTCATGTCAAGATGGAACAACAACACCACGTTTAGAACAATGTATGAAAGGAGTGTTCAACAGTCGTTACGTCAAAGAGGACTAAGCCGAGACGGGCGTGCTAGGAACCCAGGTGAAGAGGAGCTTTATGCTGAAGAACAAAAGGGGAGGATACTGTCACCAATTAAAGGAAAGTTGAAATGGAACAGGAGAGGGAAAAATTGGGTTTATTAAAGATCAAATGTTAATTATCGGGACGGATTATCTATCTATTATATTATGAAGTATATATATATATATATATATAATGAGTGGATCTTATACCTCAACATCCGCTCATACCCCTAACAGGACATGGTTTGAATTCCAGAAAACGTAGACATTAGGACATCTAGTGCTTGGTTGAAAGAAAATACATATAGGATCATGAACTGGTTTAGGGCCCTGGGCATGTATTAAAAGTCTAGCACCATCGTCGATTGTACGTTATATAGTGATTTTGTTATACATGTACAACTATGACTCAGATATGTAATCATGACAGTGCTTGATTATGCCACGTTCTTTTGTGAGCTTATGGAATTGAGTTTATCTAATCAGCTTACTATGTCACATATATTTCAATTTTTTTACTTCTCACTTACATATTTTTAATCTTTTCTAAATTCATCCGAGAACATTTACTAGCTGCCAGCTTACAAAATAATGGTGCCCCTCCTATGTATGTTGAACTCACACTCTGTTGTACTTGCATTATGGTTTCCTTACTGGCACAGGATAGTCTTGAATCAACAAAGGCAGTTTCAAACTCTGACATCCTGACAAGAGAATGTTGATCTTGATGATGCAAGCTTTGACAGTTTTCTGTTTTGTCGTGGCATGACAATGTACGTGCAGATTCAGTGGTGTGAATAACTTGTTTATCAAAGGGTTTGATTGTTTTGGTTGGAATTAAAATCACACAGCTTATTACAACGACAAAAATATAGTCAACAAGGAAGTGTCGGAAGGAGGGAAGGTTAACAAACTTAAGAGGTCCACACAGAAAAGGATAGCTTAGTACTGCTAAGAAGATTACATTGTAAAGACTGGGAAGAAAAGAGATGAAGAATGTAGACGATGAATGTATACTGTTTCATTGATTTCAGCTGTATTACATTACCGTATATATAGAGTTGATAGTTAACTGATAATGGACTGTAAAACATATTATTATTGGATCAATACTAGACTGGGCCTAAGGCTATGGGCCAACAGACTACTATCTTTAGTAAGTACAATATTTCTCTAACCCGTAAACAAAGAGGCTTTTTTGTGGCTGTTTTTTTTGTTATTTTTGTGCAGAAAGAAGCGCAACATTAATGAGAAATTTCAGTGGCCTAAAAAGTAATATGAAATCTTACAACAGATTGAAGGGTTACATCACATGTATATATGACTTAGTAGATGATTACTACTACTCCATCTTTCATTCGATGTTTGTCATTGATTGTTTCCTCCTATCTTCAAGCCTTTTAAGCCGTCTACATGCTTTCTGTTTCGGAAGCTGCACGTCAAGCCTCAACTTGCTGGTGATATCCCAGAAATGCCTCGAAATTGCTCGTTTTTTCTGCTCCAATTGTATAAGCTCGGCATAGCCCTCCCTACTGGTTTGCTTCATTTTACCCAAACGAGGTCGAAAGTGCTGTGTGATCATTATGCATGTATATTTAGGCTGCACTCTCTAACAAATAAAAGTGAAGAATCTGCATGTACTTATTAAGAAAGAACTCTGTGCAACATACCTGTATGATATTGTTCACATCTCGCATTGACTTCCAGCTGCGCTGAAATCTTTCCCTGTTGGTTTCATCAACCATTCCATACACTTTACACCTAAATTTAATAAGTCCGTAGAGCGCCTCAACGGATTCCCACCTTGCAATATCATTCCGCCTCCTTTCTGTAATCATTAATCCACTGACATGCTTAATTCTCTCAACCCATTCCTATAACACGAAAAGCACAAATTAAACAGCCATATATGGAATACTTAAGATATGTAATTAAGAATATATAGTATTTAGCCAGGCTAGATAACTGGGCGGCCTGTTTGGTTGTAGCTACCAGGCCATGATCAGCTGATAGCTGACCTCTAAAACCGTGGCTGATAAAATCTGGTGGATATATAATGATTTGGAATATTAATAATAACACATATACCTCTAGGAGGTCACTGACTCGCTGATTTTGCTTTGGAATTTTGAACTTTTGTTTGTCACAGCCATCCTGATCCGATAAATCAAGGTTATGTTGCTCCCTTTCCCTCTCAAGTTGCTGAATCTGCCTGAGCTTCTTCCTTTCAGCTATCAGATTCGTTTTACCATGGTGCAAATTTGATGTTAATGTCCTGATTTGTTCTTCCCATATACATGGCGCCTGTTCCAGAACCCAAGTAGAAATTAAATAACATAGTAAAGGAAAGATCTCCTTAACTTACACCATATTATTGGCATTCTCCAAGTAATGGGCAAAACAAACAACCCTTAAGACTCACCCTAGTGGGTGGACTTAGCATATCAGGAAACTTCTCTAGTAGGTTGATCTCTTCTATTAGGATTTTGATATGTCGTTCGATTTTGAAATGCTGTAGTGGGTTGATCTGCATGTTAATTCTGTGAATCTCGTCCTGGGTAGAGGAATAATCCAAGTTGTTAAAGATATATGTGTACGAATAAGCACGAAGAAGTATGAAATTAGGGTGCGTTCACTTCGGGGTAATAAACAAAGGGAAACGGAATCATTGCTTTTGTGATTGTTTGTTTGTGTTTTTAGTGATTTTGTTTCCCCCATTTCAAGATTCAAAAACCCCCATATCCCTTTTAACGATTCCCCCCAAAATCGTAGGGAAAAGTATTCCCTTTCTTCCCTCTTACCCATATAATCATTTTTAACATAAAGAAATATTAATATATATGGTATATTTATTATATAATTATTAAATATGACACATAATTTTATAAGTATTAATTTACAATATTTATATCTAATAGAAACATAAATATATTCCATTTATAAATATAAATAAATATAAATATAAAGAGAATATAAATTATAAAATAAAATATAATATATGATATAAATAAAATATATAGATATAAAATATAAAATATTATAAAAATAAAATATAAATATATTTTATAAATATAATATAAATATAAATATAAAATAAAATAAAATAAATAAAATATAATATAAATATAAAGATAAATATAAATATAAAACGAAAATAAATAAAAGAAATATAAATATAAATAAATATAAATATAAATAAAATAAAGATAAATATAAATATAAAGATAAACATAAAGATAAATATAAATATAAATATAAATATAAATATAAATATAAATATAAATATAAATATAAATATAAATAAAATAAAATTAAATAAATCTAAAATAAAATAAATATCAATATAAAGTATAAATATAAATATAAAGATAAATATAAATATAATATAAATATAAAGTAAAGATAAATATAAATATAAAGATAAATATAATATAAATATAAATATAAAGATAATATAAATATAAAATAAAATATAAAAGAAATATAATATAAATATAAATATAAATATAAAATATAGAAATATAAATATAAATATAAATATAAATATAAAACAAAGACAATATAATATAAATATAAAATATAATCATAAATATAAATATAAATTTAAATTTAAATATATTATAAATATAAATATAAATATATTATAAATATTTAATGTATATCATTTAAAATTTAAAATAAAATATAATATTTACTCCCTCCGTTCATTAATATCTGTCGTTTTAGGATTTCTGTTCAAAAAATATGTCATTCTAACTTTGACACACTTCTTTCCACTTTTACCCCTACTATTCAATATAAAAGTAATTATTATCTAAATGGAAAAGTAAAAAGTAGGGGCACATGCGTCATTGTTCTATTTTCTTAATAAGTGTGCAAGTTTCTAAAATGACAGTTATTGTTAGGGAGTAATTTATAATAATTTAAATATATATTATTTATATTTAAAAATATGAACAAATACTATATATAATATATATAAATATTATTTTAAATTTTAGTACAATAAATTCTGAAATAATAATATATATTATTAATAAATTTAAATATATGATCATTTATACATATTAGATATAATTTAAATAAATATGAAAAAATTCGATATATATAATATTAATATTAATAAATACTTTTATACTCTAATGTTATAAAGATAAACACATATTTATATAAAATAGTTTATAATGTTAAAAATATTTATATATACATATAAATATTTAAAATTTAAATACTATAAATTAAAAATATATATAATGTAAAAAATATTTATTTATGTTATTTACAATTTTGAATAAATATTATAATAGCTTAAATACTATAAAATTAAAAAATTAATATATTATATATAGACAAGTTTCAAAAAATGTTATTTAATATATATATTAAATTAATATAATTGTATTATAATCTATATAAATATTAATATATATCATTTATATGTTACATACAAATTAGATAAATATTAATATATATTATTCATAATGTAATTAAGTATTAACAATTCTCTGTTTGGAACCAAACAACAACAAAGACAATCATTGAGGATTTTATTCTGTTTCCGTGTTAGAATCAAACAGACTTCTTAATTCGGAGGAATTCCTTTCCTTTCCTTTCCATTCACTTTCCTGATTCCATTCCGTTTCCTTACCCCGAAGTGAACGCACTCTTAGTGTTGGAAGAAACAACAATTAAGATGAGGGAGAGGGAGTGGTACTTCAACAATCTTCACTTGGTTTAGCATCATGTCCTCTTCCTCACTGAGCTTTTGAATTAGCTTTCTTGTCTCTGAGATTTCGGATTCTATGTCGCAACTTGCTTCTGGACCTTCCTCCATAGTTACCCACTTCTCTTGTCTAAATAAAAGGGAAGATATTTAAACTGGTTGGAGCCTGGATTAACTAGCACTAGTAAGACTAATTAAAGAAAAGGTAAGAAAAAAAATTAAGATAGAATTAGCTAGGGATAGATAGAAGTATTTATGGACTGGAATGCGTGTAATGGAAATTTGTATATTTCTTGGACAGGGGAAAGTCAAATAGTCTTGTAGCTCACGGCAAGGAAGTCTGACTCAGACATAATGTTGATTAGCACTCTAGATATAAATTATGAATCAGTTACAAAAGAAGTATTAAAACTATATATATTGTGGATGTGAGTTTTGTGCAATGACAGGCTGCATTTGCTAAATTCTTGTATGTCTAACATAGAATATTCAATCTTCATATGATAAAAGAAACTCCCTAGCTGAGTTGTGAGACCGGAAAGGTGGTTGGAATTCCCTTCATCCATTTAAGAATACTCCTCTAATTCTAATATTCTTTAGATGCCCGAGTCAACGATTTCCTTCACTTGAAACCAAGTAAGAATAACTCAATCATAAATGAAGAAAGAAAGGTTAGTTTGTTGCTGTCATAGGTCAAAGCATCAAATATATGTCAACCATCAAATCCTTGATCCGCCAGTCCTTACTCCCGGAAGGGTCATTAATCCCCTTAAACCCATCCGAATAAAGATTAACCGAATTGAACAAAACATGAGCCCAATATCACCGATCTGAACATAAGCAAAAAAAAAAAAAAAAAAACTGAATTCATACGATTTAAATCGAACCTAAACTCTAACAATTTTTAGTTAACTCGTATTGAAATCAAATGAAGTGACCCGAATTTTCAGATCTAAGCCATATCTCAAAACAAGACACAAAATGGGAAGTACCAACCATTTTGACTAGGGATGGCAATGAGTCCACGGGTACCCGCTTCACCCGGCCAGCCGACCCGCTAAACCGGGTGAAAACCCGTCAAAAACAGGTGATAAACGGGTGCGGGTGCGGGTCGGGTGATGGGTGAACATTTTCCACCCATCACCCGACCCGTTCACCCGATCCGTTCACCAACATAAATATAATATATATATATATTATTATATTGAGTTGTTAACTATTCTTCATTCTCCTTTACTACAGTAATTTTGCAACCCTAACTAGTGAACAAGGAACAATCATGCTCTACGAGACTATGCCATTCTTCACTCTCATCACTCGGTAATTTCGCAACCCTAACATACAAGCCATGCGCTGTTTTTAATTCTCTTCACTGAAGGTAATTTTGTAACCCTAACTGGTGAACATTTAACATAGATGCTCTGTGCATCGATTTTCTCTCTTCACTGAAGGTAATTTTGCAACCCTAACCGTGAACATGGAACATACATGCTTTGTGTCTCTAATTTCTCTCTTCCTTATGGTAATTTTGCAACCTTAACTGGAGAACAAGGAACTTACATGCATTGGGCAGTTTTTCATTCTCTTCACCGATGGTAATTTTGCAACCCTAACCGATGGACATGAACCATACATGCTCTGCACCTCTATTTTCTCTCTTCACTAATGGTAATTTTGCAACTCTAACTGGAGAACATGGAACGTACATGCTCTGCACAATTTTTCATTCTCTCCTCTGAAGGTAATTTTGCAACCCTAACCACCGAACATGAAACTTACATGCTCTGCGCCTCTATTTTCTCTCGTCACTCATAGTAATTTTGCAAACCTAATTGGCACTGAACAATGAACAGGGAAAAATAAACGGGTAAACGGGTTCACCCGTTTCACCCGCGGGTGACGGGTGAAACAGGTGACGGATCGGATACTGGTGGAGCGGGTGAAGTCGGGTGATGGGTGCGGGTGATGGTCCACCCGACCCAAACCCGACCCATTACCATCCCTAATCTTGACTACCTAAAACAACCACAACAATATATAAGAGCTAATTCCACTCCTTAAAAATTATTATTTTATTCATTCCCTTATAACATGTTTTCACTTTGTTATATTTTCATAGATAAACACCCCTCTCCTCACTTCTCAATCCCAAAAGGAATATTGTTAATGATGCTCTTAAACGATTTGGTCTAAGCCTATTTATTTGAAAGGAAAAAAAAACTCAAAACTTTTTGGGCCATGGCCTTATATGTCAACCGTCAAATCGTTAATCCGCCAGTCCTTACCCCAGGAAGGGTCATTAAACCCCTTGACAGATTCATAATGCCCACCTAGTCACACACACTTTTTTTTATTTAACCGAAAGCCCCTCCGAATAAAGATTAACCCAACTGAACAGAACATGACCCCAAGTACCACCGATCCGAACATAAATGTCTAAATTCATACGATTTAAATCGAACCCAAAGTAAATGTCAAACAATCTTTAAGTTAACTCCCACTCAACCCAAATTCAGTGGCCCGAATTTTCTAATGTACAGCAACCACAACTGTAATTATTAATTTATTCATTTCCCTCATAACATGTTTTCACTTTGTTATAGTTTCTTAGCTAAACACCCCTCTCCTACTTCTGAATCCAAAAAAGAACATTGTAGTTGATGCTCTTAAACGACTTAGTCTTTGAAAGGAAAAAACAACTAAAACTTTTTGGGCCATGGCCTTGTAGTTTCACCCGGATGGGATATTTTTCTCTTGCTCCCCAAGGGCATGTTTCTCTCACTAACTTTTATACTAAGGTGAGGACATTTATCCCTTACTAATAAAAATGTTTTTCTAATAATTTAGGCTAAAAAAGCTAATGGAAGAGTATACAACCACCACGATATATAAGATAAGAAAATATTTGAAGGACAATATCAAACTTGAACAAAGAGCATGAGAGAAAAGTAAAATGTATTAATATGTGAAGAAGAATAAATGTGACATCCCCGAATTGGGTATATATCTAAACCTTAAATCTTTGACTTTAAACTCTAAAATAAACCTTCGAAGATTTAGCATTCCTAGGATATGTGCAAGGTTTAGGGTATCTTTTAGAATTCACATATAAGTTAGTCTTCCAACTTAGCAAAGTTTTCTCCATCAGATGTACCGTTTTTAAGATAAAGATGTACAAATGTTAATGCTCATTTGTACATCTTTGTATTTCTTTATGTATAAGTGGTTTATGGTCTATGAACTACAACCTTTTAGGCTACCTAAACCATAACCTTTGATGATTTAGCATTACTAGGGCATGTGTAGGGTTTAAGGTATTTTTTGTGATTCATCCACCCTTATAGCATTTCAAATATCTCGGCAAGTTTATAGGGTTAGGAGTTAGACGATTTAGCATACATAGTAATCCATGTCGTTAGATTTACAATGCTTAATATTTTAAAGAGTGCTAAATCCATTGCATTGAGCAAAGATAACATGACATCATGTTTCATTATTTTTTCTGACATTATTTAAGTTATCCTTCTCATTTGTACAGTTTTGTCTATCATGAGTACAATTTGTAATGTAACAAAATACAAGTTATTATGCCCATCCACACAGCTTTGTATGACTTTCTATACAACTTTTTTATGGTCTTCGAGCTAGAACCATTTAGGCGTAGAAAATGGATTATGGGCACTGTAGCAGATGAAAGATAATTCCAATTTTGGTCACTATAGTAGCAAATTGATATCCCTATTTCTTGAAGTTCTTGTCATGGTAGCAACCACCTCTTCTGATAGATCCATTGGGGTTTCAAAGAGAACTGATGAACACTAGACAAGCACCCCTGCATGGCAAACATAAATCAAACACCACACACACTATAATTAATATGTCAAGATTCAATTTTAGAGTAACATAGATAATAATATAGTCAAAAGTACATCATCAAACTCCTAAAACTAATAATTATCAGTATTATTAAAATATTTTTTCCCGCTAAACATATATACTGTAACATCCATTTTCCATAAACCCAATTATCACCCAAACACCTTTTAATACATACACCCATAAAAGTATTTACAACGGAAGTCTACAAATCATATATTTTACCGAAAGAGATGCTACCGCCGCCACGTGCCAACGTAGGTGACAAGGCCTCAAAACCTCAAACCAAAAACCGACCAAAACGCTGTGATGATAGAGATAGCTCACCAGATAACAGTCTAATTCAAATCTTAACTACAACTGTGAGTAACTCTACTACTCAGGGCATAACCCAAGTTATACTAAAAACCCAAACCATCAATCTACCCCATCCCCTCTTCGTCTTTGAATTCCCAATCCACACACCTGAAAAAAAAGAAAAAAACATTGCTGGAGGGGTCAGCCCAGCTACTGAGTATGTCATCATGCAATCTTCCTGAACCCTCAGAATTAACCCAGGTGTTTGTCAAGTGAGCATGCAAGTTCATTTCAAGCAAATTCTGTTTTATAAACATATAACAATCATGCTTAAACATAATACTTAAAACACATAAATTAAAACATAATAGACAAACAGATCATAAAGCACAACAAGCCATGACTTAAGCAAACACAATTATCACATTCAGGTTCCACACATAAAGTTCAGTACGAGTTAGTCGTAGTCAGTGCCATATGACTGTTGTTAGCTTAAGTTAGAGATCCTCTGATTTCCCATCGCGCGTATCCTTACATATTTTCACCCGTGTCACGTGTTAGGAAGTGACACGTACCCTATTATAAGGTGGGTCAACCTGGGCAGTGGCCCTTACCAAATCAACGAGCACATCGGCCTCGTTGAATCATGCCAACATTTGAGCAGAGCAGTTAGTTGTCATCCGCTCATCATACCATTACCAATATTTGAGTGGACCAATTAGTCGTCATCCACTCATCATACCAATACCATTACCAATACCAATATTTGAGTGGACCAATTTGTCGTCATCCACTCGGTGCACCAAAACGCACGACCAAGAACCCCGTAGGTATTCTTGTTCCTAAGCTACTCTCATAACCCCCATTCTACCCCGTTAGCCAAGTACATGTTAGGGTAGTCATACATATAAAGCACAGATCATACAAATCATAGTGTTAGTGCCTTATCAAGGCCTTTCCAATTTCTTTATAAAAGTCATTCGTAGGAAGGTATACCACAAACATCATAACCAAACTTTCCATCTCATAGTATTGTAACATCATGTTACATTTTTTCCCAAGTGACCCAGTGGTAACACATTCTCTTAATGTATATATTTTGGTACCACATCTATCTCTATCCAGTTTAGCAAGTTATAGTACTCTATTGGCAAGTAGCCCATTCTCATTCGAATAGGTACAAGGATTTTGTTGTGATAACATATCATATGGTAAAATCATTAGAGTTACCATTACAAATCGACATGCTATATGTAATCAACATAATATTATAGAGAAGAATTAAACACCCATATCTTCTTATCACACAACACATAATTATCCGGACCCGAGTTAACCTTCAGGCCATTCAGATCACACAACAACATACCTGGAGTATGCAGCTTTTTGAAAGTCTTAATCACGAGTATACCATCATCCACATTTAGCCAAGAGCGTTCCATTTCCTGAATCCTATAGTATGAGGAAGAACCCATTTGTTAATTCCTCACCTTCATCATCATTTTTCCTTGTGTATTCTTCCAACTTAAAGTAACCTAACCTTTTTACTTGTCTGTTCCACCAAACTAGGGGCAAAGGAGCTGTAATTATTGATACTGATATTCTCTTATGAATATTCGCTTCTCAAGCTATATTTGATAACTTAATTTGTGTGGTTGATTTAATCGGATACATGTATTTTATAATAAATTTTATTTAACTTGAAACGTATTTAATTCGACCCAAATAAAAACCTAATTTATTGGAACAAAATTATCATTCACCAATTCTTAGCTTTCTTTACCAGATTCTCACCAGAATTTATATCATAGTTTAAGTGATTTACAATCATCCATAACTGGTGCATAAACTCAAACTTCGAGTTTATTCCTAAATTTTTATTATTTGCTAAGTCCCATTTTAATTTCCTCATGTTTGCTTTTCTACGGGTTTTCCTTCCTTCGGCCTACATTACAATTTATCTAACGCCTATTTTATTTTATTTAATTGAGGTTGGGCCTCAACTTAGATGTTGGCCCAATTTAATTAAGCAATAATTTACTAAGTTATAAATCCACTAACTTTATCTCACCTTTTATTTCTAGTTGGCTCATTTATTTTTACTAACTTAATTAAAGACCATGTTGGGTTATTTAGGGTTGGCCCTAAGTTTACTCTAATATATCCACTTCCAATTTTGGACTTAAGCCCACCACAAGGTCTGACTAGGTTAGAATTGCTAACCAGAATTCCTAATTTTAAAGATTTTGTTTGTCTAACAACTAGGCCCACTTCAGTTTTTCTAAATCAGCCCAACTTAATGTCTAAGATTTTGGTTATCCATTTATAACTCAATACTGGTTTAGTTAATATTTTTCTAGCCCGATTTCCATCTTTTTGTTAGATTGATTTATGCTGCCCAAACTAATTCCATTTTCCTCACTCTAAATTATTTTAAAACCCAAATGAGTGTTCTTTACTTCAACCTAAATTTCTAGCCTGATTATCCTAGTTCAGTTTTGATAAATTCCTAACCCAATTAAACGTTTTCTATTATCTAGTGGGCTGATTTTAAGCCCAATTCCAAATTTGTCAATCTGATTTACATGAACCCAAACCATCTTTAAGCCTAACTTATTTCTTCATTATGCTGATTTAGGCCCCGCTCAATTTCGGTCCAAATCAATTCCAGCCCAGATTAACTAACTTTTTTTACTAATCCCAACTTACTAGTTGACCATATTCTTAACTTAATTTTAACTGAATCCCAATTCAGTTTTGACTTCATCCCTAATCTAAAGTATTTTTCTTCCAAATTACATTCTAACCCTGATTTTTTTTTATTTTTGGAAATCGCTAAAATGCCCCAAAGACTTCTGAAAATAACTAATCACCAAACTTTTCAAAAATGCTATTTCTGCCCTAAATTTTTACATAAATTCTATTTTGCCCCTAAGGATTTGGAATTTTATATTCTCCCTCTTAATTTATCAATTTTCCCCAAATTAATCAGAAACCATAATTTTCTAATTGTCAGAAACCCTAATTACTAACTTGGAATCCTAAATTTGAAAATCCAAACCCTATTTCATAAATTTAGAACCCAGGTTCCCAATTCCCAATTAAGCCTTATAATAACCATGGTTCTAACATAAATATTTCCTTAATCATTCTATCTAGAGAATCTAGTTCTCACATATCAGTATTTATCATGTGAATTTACCCACTAAGTGCAACATGCATGTTGCATATCATGTGTCGATGTATTATACACTACCACATCTCCTAACATCAACATCACTACCTTCACACTTCCATAATCCAAACTTATAAAATTTCATACCTAATTGCAATTTATGTTTCCACTTGTAGGGGGCTTCGATGATCATCCAACCCTTACGTGATCAGCGTAAGTGTTGAACTATCCCTCCAACACAATTTGTCTCAGTATCACTTGACCTGGCCAAGGTCAAGTTCAATCTCACACGTCCAATTCAAACAAGCATACAATTTATCCAATTTCAATTATTACCCTACACGCTCTAGTCATATGTCGATCAATTCATAAACCAGTATAATAAATTTAGTCACAATCATAACAATTTATTCACCATTAGCACAACACAACTATAGAACCAGACAACTAATTCCTACCTTGGTCTCATACCGAGTAACATTCCACCAAACACTTGTCTCAACCTTACATTCTCATGTACATTAACATTAACAATTACCATCATGATCACAAATTCCTAAATACACCACCATACCAATGTGCATCATGTCATCTTTACCATGAGCACTCACATACCATGTCACTAATACCCATGTGTAAGACATAGCCACACTAACCATATATGGAATATAACCTCCACATTACCGATCAATCGATATACGTTAAGATACCATAACTCACTCACATGCACCGAAATGCCTCAATCAATACAAGCCAATCAACATGCACCAAGGTGTTATGCACCAAGGTGCCACAATGCATGTCTACACATACCAATTCATTACTAAAATACAATCAATAACACAACCCCGCGACAATGTCAGGTGACCCTACCCCCCTTAAAAAGGGGTTACGCCTACGTACCCACATATTAGAGATGCTTGAATCAGAGCGCTGGATATTAAGTAATTATGGAGTCACTCTCATCATTGATACAATTGTGTCTCTAGTTTATTTGATGTTAGAATTAATACAAGGAGGGGGTCTCAAATATCACAGAGCTCTATTCAGCTCTAGTATTTTAAGTTCTAAGACGTTCATTGAGTCGAAGTGTATAGAAATTGTCATATACTTCCTTATAACAATGGGCTCACACGCTCCGTGCAATGTACGACCCTATATAATTTAGGATTCATTTTCCTTTCTCCCCAAACCTTGAGACGCTCTTCCCAATTTATACCTCAAGGATGAATGGTCGTTTATCACGAATTCGAAGTCCCCCTTTGTGATATCCAACTTCTCAATCGTTTGATCATTTTTGCTTTATTTGTTCATGTTATTTAGTGTCTAGGGTAAAGCTTTGGCTAGTTTTGTTCCAGCACAATAGTGTCCTAAAACTCAAGTACATGCACATAATACATCCTCTAATATCCAAGGATGGCTTATAGAACTAGCTTCATCCCTGTACTTCACAACTCCCTGTACTTATTCTCATAAATAAAGAATCATGAATCCATGTTAGATATCATCGTGTTTAAAAAATTTCTTTGTAGAATAGGTTTTTATATCTTTTATGGAAATGATTTTTTTTTCAGGTGTGCGGATTGGAAATTCAAAGACGATGAGCGGAATGGGGTAGACTGATGTTTTGGGTTTTTAGTATAACTTGGGCTATGCCCTGAGTAGTAGAGTTACTCACAGTTGTAGTTAAAATTTGAATTATACTGTTATCTGGTGAGCTATCTTTGTCATCACAGCGTTTTGGTCGGTTGTTGGTTTGTGGTTTTGAGGCCTTGTCACGTGCGTTGGGCACGTGGCGACAATAGCATCTCTTTCGGTAAAATATATGATTTGTAGACTTCCACTATAAATACTTTTATGGGTGTATGTATTATAAAGTGTTTAGGTGATAATTGGGTTTATGGAAAAGGGATGTTACATGTACCATGTTTATAAGTAGGATGAAAATTTAACCCATTAGTCTGAAATACCCACGAATTTTCATGTTAAGAATAATATAATTCTTTTTAAGAATGAATAAGTCCGAAGTTAGTATTATAGTGGCCCAGGGAAGTTAAACGATACTCTTATATTAAATTCTTTCCTCTTCCTAAAATGTTTACAATTATCCGCAATGTCCTTGCCCTTACTAATCGTATTCCTATTATTGATATTATCATCATTTAAATACTACTTTATCTTTCTTAGATGTTACAACGTTATTTAAGTTCCCAGAATACAATCCTAGAATTTCTTTTTCAAATTGATTAATCTTAAATTCCTAGAGTTCGAATTCAATTTTACTTTCTCTTAATAAATTAGCATTAACTTTAAGAGTTCAAATCCCATTGACTTCTCCAAAATTAGTAAGATATTAATCCTTTATTCTTCTCTTAATATTATATTACTAATATTCTAGATCCTTCTTTAACGTAATATTTTTCCTCTTGCTAGGATTACTGATTTGTTTCACTCTATCCTCATTTATTTCAACCTCTTTCTTATATTATAATATTTATTAATTCTTTCTCTAGATATTAAACACTCTTCCTTATCTCGTTACAACGGCTCAGTTACTTTCCTCCTATTATTCCGAATTGAGAATTATTTATTTATTTCTAAACCAGTATTTGTAAGAGATTTTGTTTCTCTTTGCGGATTTCCATCACGCTAAATAATAGTTATACCCTTTTAACTATCTACAACTCTAATCATCTCTTTGAATTATTCATTATTTTCTTTTCTTCTTTAAACTGATTATCACGTATTTAAATTACTAGCATTCCTTTTATTTTGCAAATTATCTCTATTTAAATCAACAATCCTCTCTGATATCTGATCGTCTTCCACTAACACCATTACGCTCTTCCTCTCCCAACTCTCAAAATTCACGCAACTTTTCTACGCACTTATTTCCACTAAAATATTCTCGATTCTTCACCTTGAAACCTTTGCAAATTCACGTTCTTCATCCTGCTGCTGTCAGATCGCCTTCCCGGTGACAATTAGGATTACGTTGGGTAAAGTATTCTACCTAGATAGTCTAGTAAATTATTCGGTTGTGTTTGGTAGATTCTAATTGTTGATTATATACTTAGACTCTGATTTCGATGACGGGCGCTGCTAGTGATTATGTTGGATTGTTCTCTTGAAGTGATTTGATTATTCAGGTAATCTCTATGCTCAAGTTGATCTGGTTTCGTGTTTCGCGAATAAGGGGAAACTGTCTTGTGACTCAATTATGTTTTCTGCTGGAAAAGGATTTATTGCCGGATTGTGTTTTATAAATTGGGATTAATTCCCGCGCTTAGAGGTTGGTGGATTGGAATAATTCTGATGGTGATTTGAACAAGGTTTTAGGGAGTGTTTCACAGGATTTGTTATCGTTTGGGAGCCCATAGGTGCTCCCAATTGTTATTATTTGTGCTGCACACAATGCTGCAGTTAAGCTCTATGATCTACTCTATGTTACTGCTGTTTCATAGGGGGTGTGCACACTTAAGGACTTAGGGTGAGGTGGTTGTTTGACGGTCCCATAGGTGACTGTCTTGAAATTATTGTTTGACGGTCCCATAGGTGAATGTCTTGGAATTATCGTTTGGGGTCCCATAGGTGATTCCGTATTTGGAAATTATGGTTGGCTCCTGTTGAAAGCTCCCTACTATTGTTTGGTTGGTTACTGTGTTTTCTGGAAAAATCATTCTAATGTTCAACACTCATTCTCGTCTGATTGACAAATGACAAAAATTACTATAAAATGCATTTTACATATTGAGGTGGAGTTTACTCAGTTTTTCTGATTTGAGCGATCCTTTCGTGTTTTGTCTATTGTTTTCTGATCGCCGGTTATGGTTGCTGAAGTTTGGGGTTTGGGAACGCGCTACCACATAGTTCTAGAGATGATTGATTGTTGATGAGATACAATATTTAAGTCGTGATGTTTTGGATATTTATTTCTGTTGAATTGATTAAGGATTAGCCTGAGCACTCATGGGTTGAGTGTGCGCGGTAGCACTCTGGATTTGAAAGTATTTTCCGCTGTGTTTTTATGGTAAACATTCACTACAAATGCTTATAAAACATTCACTTTCCATTGGCATTAATATTATGGTGATTTTGTACCCTTCTAATCCTGTTTTTGTTTTGATTTTTATAAATTTGGACCTGTCCGAACGTCCGTCCGGACATCCATGTTCGGACAGGCCCCGAGAGTATTTTGTTTTTCACAGTATTAGTGTGTCCGAACATCTGTCCGAACTTACATGTTCGGACAGCATGCGAGGACGAGTCTGAACTGTAAGTCTCGGCACATGTCCGAACTTACATGTTCGGACTAATGTTCGGACAGACCTTGTTTCTCAGTTTTAAGACTCGTTTGACATTCGTTTTAGTCCTCGTCTGCGGCGTTGGATTCGTATCATTTTCTACTTTATAATGAGGCAAAATCCAGGGTGTTACAAGGTGGTATCAGAGCTATAGTTTTCAAAATAAGATAAGAATTAGTTGAAAAAGGTTAAAATTTGGAATAAGCCGTCTTTGGGGGATTACATTGTGTGATATGCTGTGTGCCTGATTATTTTGTGTTGAAGGGTGTGATTTATATACTCTCGTGTGTTATATGAGGTGTGGGAATGATTTGAGATGGATATTGGGTGGTACTACATATATATACATTATATGGGGACTGCATATTGGTATTGTTGTATGGTATGTGCCTGATTTTCTATGGTGGAATGTTCGGAGTTTATTTACTCCTGTGTATCATGAGAGGTATTAAAAAAAACGGAAGAGTATTGTTTTGATAGAATTATATAAATATAAATATATATATATATATATATATATATATATATATATATATATAACATATAAGTTAGTATATATCTCTAGTATTGGGTTGTAGCATGATGTGGGAATCAATTATAGGGAATGCTGAAAATTAGATTGCTTGGAACAAGGGCTGGAGGTATTGGTTGTGAGGATATTTTCTAGGATGATTTGTGTGACACCTTTTGGTGAATTCCTGTTTCTCCCCGATGTTACAATGTTTCCTTATATGTTATATGAATAAATTTATAAATCTACGCGTTCTAAGGTGTACAATATTATCAATGTTTATGGTAGTTGTGAAGTAGTAAGTCTCTATGTGATGTACCAGGCGAACAATATAGTCCAATCTTTGGTTTTGTTTCTTCCATTGTTTGTGAATGTGTGTATTATAGTAACTACTTATAAAGGATTTTTGATGACAATATATAGACTAATTTGTCGTCATGTATTCGTAAGGGGGAAGGATAATATAAGGGACATATATTTGTATATATACACATATATGGATATAATTAAAGAAAGAAATATCGGTATATTATCGGTGTTAGTTCAGAGGAGACTTGGAATGATAGTAATTTCAAGTTGTATTAAACTAGGGAAAAATGTTTCGCTTTTGCCGTCATGGTAGTGTGTAAATTTGTTTTTCTATGTGACGAGCTTCTGTGAAAAGATTATAGCATCTTTATTTAATGTTGTCTATTCAAAGTGTCTGTAGTGATTTATGTTGGGTTAACTAAAGGTATAGAAAGCCATAACAACTGTTAATTATATTAACTACAACGTAAGGAATAATTGTTAGTTTTAATTGTCGTCTATGTTATTGGGCGGTTAGATTTATAAGATGACTTCCATATTTTATTTAGTTTAAATGGACCTAAGAGTATTCAGTAAACAAATAGTTATGTGATTAACCAATTTCTCAAGAATATTATATATGTAGCCAATAGAGTGTTGTTTGAATTTTTTTTTACGCTTCCTTAAAAGCAGGTATTTTGTAGTATATATATTTCGTCTACGTCTTACTTAATATGTTTATGAACAATAATTTGTGGCAATTATTTCGTTGACTAGAGCACTAGGGTAATTATTATTATTTTTATCTTTTTTTGGGGATTATTTGTGAGCAAAATGATAAATTGATTGCATATAACGGGGTTGCGAAGTGTTATAGTTGGGGACTTAAGAAAAGGAAAATAATAATAGTATTAATAAAATAAAATAAAGAGAAGCACGGTAGGTGCAATAGACCTTTACATGCTCATCAGTAGGAGGTTAAAAATTAGCATATTTATATGAGTATATATATAGACGTATGTATCTTATTAAATATAAATAGTTGTTTTTCTTGTTTAACTACCCTGTGAGTACGAGAGATATGAGCAATGTTGACAGAATATGTATATGTGCTTGGATATTATAGGATAATCATACTACTCTTGTTGATTGAGTACCCATATTATTTCCTGACAAGATAGGCTAAGGGATGTTACACGTTTACTAAATGACAGTATTTTTGTAGTGTTACGTACCAGGGTAGAGCATGACATGTTACATGTATTATGGATGTGATGTATTGGTTGATCTTTGAGCTAGATTTTGTTGACCCCTTGCTGTTTGAAATTTATATTAAGAAGATGGTTTAGTTAATCTGTGTGCTAATTTGGACAAACGCTAGTATTGTAAATTTATTCGAAATTTTTTTGTTAAAATATTGAGATTAAGACCCCTAATTGAGTTCCATTTATGTGTTGGCGAACTGGTTAGCGGTACCATATTAAATAATAGCATGAAGTGTACTAAGTGATGAAATATTTGGTTGTCAGTTATTTATAAAGGTCCTTCTGAGGTATTGAAATATAATCAGTGTGTTAGGGAAATGATTTGTGATTATGACTTTTTACAACGTGGTAATTATTGATGTATGTGAGGTTCGTAGCTAGACAAAGTATATGACAACTGATGTGTTGCCTCCCTTGTACTTTTAGATGTGTATACTAAGTGATTATTAAAGTTGATCTTCTCGAGAAGTTTTGTGATAAATATTTTTAATGTGATAGCATTTTTGATGAATCTCATGCTAAGTGTTGGAGAGACCCGGGTGTTTTGATTTATTGAAATTTATTTTTGTAATTGTTGTATTATAAATCTTGATGAATTCTCATAGCCTGTTACAAATTGATTAACTATGTCTCATTATATAACACTAAAATAAGGGTAGTATTTAACTGAGCATTCGGTGTTTGGAAATAAATTGAGTTTTGTAGACTTAATAGAGGAAGCATTAAGTAGATAGAGAAAGGATTAGAATTATGATACTTGTAACTGGAGATTATTGTAGAAATTATCAATGGAATTATTGTGTTGGTCTTATCGGTATGTTATAGGGTCGAGAGGTTGACTTGAGCTAATGGAAGTGTCTAA
Source organism: Limonium bicolor (assembly GCA_023374045.1). Classification (NCBI taxonomy): domain Eukaryota; kingdom Viridiplantae; phylum Streptophyta; class Magnoliopsida; order Caryophyllales; family Plumbaginaceae; genus Limonium; species Limonium bicolor. The sequence continues at coordinate 22,091,908 of CM041777.1, forward strand.
ATTGGAATTAGGATTAAAATGGAAAAAGAGGTAAGGGTATGAGTTGTGGGAACATTTTTGTTGTGATTCCTGTTATGTCCCTTGTATGAATTTTATACTAACTTACAGGAGGTGAAACATATTAACCTTTCATTTGTTTGAAAATCAAATATTGTCTTCCTCTTCTCCGTTGGGCTAGGTAGTTCATTGATTGGGATGTATTTATTTCTTGTGTTTGGGATGCATATATTATGGTTATTGCTTAACTGAGATTTGTTGAGATCTTTTGCTGGATGTATCTATTTAAGATGATGGATTGGTTAATCCTTGTACTAAGTGTGGGAGACACTAGTGTCCACGCTAACTGGAAATTATTTGGGGAGGTTTGATGGATTAGGACTTATTATGAGTCCTTATTGATGATTGTAAATGGTTAACTGCGTCTTGATTTGTAATAGTGCCGATTATACTATTTATTTGAGCCATTGGTGGGCAATGAGTAACTGTATTTGGTACTTCATTTGAGAGGTAATCAACTGCTATACAAAAAAATTTTAAGATGACGATTTGCGAGAGATTTATTCTGGTTCACGGTTGGTGTTATGTTTGAGGAAAACAAAATGATATAATCATGGACAAAAGAGTATGTGTAATATCTTTGTGATTTTAAGGGGTTTGTTTCATGTAGGTTTAAGATTTAGTTGAGAGTTTGTATACAGATCTTGGTTATGTTGTAAGCTATGGTTGGTGTTGAGTCTATGGCTATTGACTTTTGCATGGGGGAGTAGGTTAACTAGTGAATTGTGACCTTTGGGTGAATGTTTCTTATATGAATGTGATGTGAATATTGGAGGTAAAGTATTAAACTTTTGGGATTATCAATGAAAGATATAGACTCAGAAAATAATGACATATGTATGACTTTGTCAGTGAAATTTGGGTAATTGAGGTGCATTGATTTCATGGTTGTTTGATGATTTTGCCTGTATGAGATTGTCAGAGAATGTGAATTTAGTAAATGTTTAAGATGTATAAGAAATTGGATGATTGGTTACAGGTCTGGAATATGTATAAAAGTTCACATTTAAACCTTGGGAATAGATCTCTTGGAACGTTGATGAAATGTTCTAAGCTGGGTGTTGAATTGTAACAGCCCAGTAATCAACCCACTTGTGAGATATTGTCCGCTTTGGGCCGCAGCCCGCACGGTTTTGCTTCCGGGGTACCATCCCCAAAAGGCCTCTCACAAGGCAAGAGTATCCCCACACCTATAAGGTGTGGTTCGTGCGCTCTCCCGATCGATATCCCCACACCTATAAGGTGTGGTTCGTGCGCTCTCCCGATCGATGTGGGAGGTGACCCCTACACTGGGTATCACACTCTACCCCCCCTGGGAGCCCAGCGTCCCCGCTGGCACACCGACCTGGGCCTGGCTCTGATACCATCTGTAACAGCCCAGTAATCAACCCACTTGTGAGATATTGTCCGCTTTGGGCCGCAGCCCGCACGGTTTTGCTTCCGGGGTACCATCCCCAAAAGGCCTCTCACAAGGCAAGAGTATCCCCACACCTATAAGGTGTGGTTCGTGCGCTCTCCCGATCGATGTGGGAGGTGACCCCTACACTGGGTATCACATGAATATAAGAAGAGGAACTAGTCTCAATGAAGAAAGGTAGGAGTATATTTTAGGATTACAAGATATAACTGGTAGGGATCTAGGATTCTAGTTCGAGAGATGACATTTAGTTTTGGGAGAATTTCTTCGAGGAAGGATAATAAAAGTTCCTAGAATGAGCTTAATCTTTAGTGGATTTTGTGGTGGTTAAAAGATGAGTTGGAGATTGTTCTGTGAGTTCCTTTAATTGTTAACTTCCATTTGTTGTGTATTGAGTTAATTCATTTATCATTATCGGTGAAAGATTGGAATCTTGATTCATGAATGTTAAGGTGTTGATCCTGACTTCTTAGAAGACATGATATATAGTAAGTGGTATACTATAGGTGGACTTAAGATGGAAAATGGCATGGTAATTGGTGGATTAGTAGGATGTGAACTGGTATTGAATTAATGTTATTAATGTGGTGTGATGATTATTGAATGATTGAATTGGTTTGGAGTTTGGTCCTATGTGTTGGTTTGCCTTAAAATTTCAGAGTTCTATCTATGTGGTGAACCATTTAATTAGGCTTGAATTTTTGAATTATGTATTGGAATGGTTGTCCAAGGGGCTGAGAACCAAGTAGTCCTTTGTCTTTCGACTGGTGTGCTTTAGATTAGATTCAGCTTCGGGGGCGAAGCTTTCTTTTAAGGGGGATGAGATGAAATACCCACGGATTTTCATGTTAAGAATAATATAATTATTTTTAAGAATGAATAAGTCCGAAGTTAGTATTATAGTGGCCCAGGAAAGTTAAACAATACTCTTATATTAAATTCTTTCCTCTTCCTAAAATGTTTACAATTATCCGCACTGTCCTTGCCCTTACTAATCGTATTCCTATTATTGATATTATCATCATTTAAATACTACTTTATCTTTCTTAGATGTTACAACGTTATTTAAGTTCCCAGAATACAATACTAAAATTTCTTTTTCAAATTGATTAATCTTAAATTCCTAGAGTTCGAATTCAATTTTACTTTCTCTTAGTAAATTAGCATTAACTTTAAGAGTTCAAATCCCATTTGACTTCTCCAAAATTAGTAAGATATTAATCCTTTATTCTTCTCTTAATATTATATTACTAATATTCTAGATCCTTCTTTAACGTAATTATTTTTCCTCTTGCTAGGATTACTGATTTGTTTCACTCTATCCTCATTTATTTCAACCTCTTTCTTATATTAAATAAATATTTATTAATTCTTTCTCAAGATATTAAACTCTCTTCCTTATCTCGTTACAACCGCTCAGTTACTTCCTCCCATTATTCCGAATTGAGAATTATTTATTTATTTCTAAACCAGTATTTGTTAGAGATTTTGTTTCTCTTTGCGGATTTCCATCACGCTGAATAATAGTTATACCCTTTTAACTATCTACAACACTAATCAGTTAAACTCTCTTTGAATTATTCATTATTTTCTTTTCTTCTTTAAACTGATTATCACTTATTTAAATTACTAGCATTCCTTTTATTTTGCAAATTATCTCTATTTAAATCAACAATCCTCTCCGATATCTGATTGTCTTCCACTTACACCATTACGCTCTTCCTCTCCCAACTCTCAAAATTCACGCAACTTTTCTACGCTCTTATTTCCACTAAAATATTCTCGATTCTTCACCATGAAACCTTTGAGAATTCACGTTCTTCATCCTGCTGCTGTCAGATCGCCTTCCCGGTGCCAGTTAGGATTATGTTGGGTAAAGTATTCTACCTAGATAGTCTAGTAAATTATTCGGTTGTGTTTGGTAGATTCTAATTGTTGATTATAAACTTAGACTCCGATTTCGACGACAGGCGCTGCTAGTGATTATGTTGGATTGTTCTCTTGAAGTGATTTGATTGTTCAGGTAATCTCTATGCTCAAGTTGATCTGGTTTCGTGTTTCGCGAATAAGGGGAAACTGTCTTGTGACTCAATTATGTTTTCTGCTGGAAAAGGATTTATTGCCGGATTGTGTTTAATAAATTGGGATTAATTCCCGCGCTTAGAGGTTGGTGGATTGGAATAATTCTGATGGTGATTTGAACAAGGTTTTAGGGAGTGTTTCACAGGATTTGTTATCGTTTGGGAGCCCATAGGTGCTCCCAATTGTTATTATTTGTGCTGCACACAATGCTGCAGTTAAGCTCTATGATCTACTCTATGTTACTGCTGTTTCATAGGGGGTGTGCACACTTAAGGACTTAGGGTGAGGTGGTTGTTTGACGGTCCCATAGGTGACTGTCTTGAAATTATTGTTTGATGGTCCCATAGGTGACTGTCCTGGAATTATCGTTTGGGGTCTCATAGGTGACCCCGTATTTGGAAATTATGGTTGGCTCCTGTACTATTGTTTGGTTGGTTATTGTGTTTTCTAGAAAAATCATTCTAATGTTCAACACTCATTCTCGTCTGATTAACAAATGACAAATATTACTTCAAAATGCGTTTTACATATTGAGGTGGAGTTTACTCAGTTTTTCTGATTTGCGCGATCCTTTCATGTTTTGTCTATTGTTTTCTGATCGCAGGTTATGGTTACTGAAGTTTGAGGTTTGGGAACGCGCTACCATATAGTTATAGAGATGATTGATTGTTGTTGAGATACAATATTTAAGTCGTGATGTTTTGGATATTTATTTCTGTTGAATTGATTAAGGATTAGCCTGAGCACTCATGGGTTGAGTGTGGCGGTAGCACTCTGGATTTGAAAGTATTTTCCGCTATGTTTTTATGGTAAACATTCACTACAAATGCTTATAAAACATTCACTTTCCATTGGCATTAATATTATGGCGATTTTGTACCCTTCTAATCCTGTTTTCGTTTTGATTTTTATAAATTTGGACCTGTCCGAACGTCCGTCTGGACATCCATGTTCGGACTGGCCCCAAGAGTATTTTGTTTTTCACAGTATTAGTGTGTCCGAACATCTGTCCGAACTTACATGTTCGGACAGCATGCGAGGACGAGTCTGAACTGTAAGTCTCGGCACATGTCCGTGAAATACCCCTAATCTTTAAATAATTAAATAATGATAAATAAGTATTATTTATGGGATTATTAAACCCTAATAAAAGTATATAAGCACTTGGGCGTTAAACGCACCAAAACTCCTTAAGGTCAGAAACGAGCGTTAAAGCCCGACCTTAGGTTAAACAAATTATATAAGCTATGAACATCATATGAAGGTAACTAAGGATCATTATATGACCTTTGAAACACAAGTCCTCAGTTAGAACTGAGTAAAAATACGAAATGCCCTGGAATTCTCTTAGAGGCCCCTTAAGACCCCAAAGTCCCGGAAATACCTTATTAAGTAAAGTAAAGCGTTACAACTCATTCTAAATGCATAATAGTACCTTAATGAACATTTAAGACAAAGTTCTCAAGATAAATTCTTAGTTAAAGACAAAATACTCGGGGGAGTTTCTTAACGCTCCTTTTTGCCCGGGTAGCCCGAGATTTGTGTTCTGAGTTGGAATAACCCCATATAACTCAATGTAACACCTTAACATACTATTATTGATTATAAAAAATGTTTATAAACACTTGTAACACATAGCGACTACTTATTTTCCAGAAAAATCCTTAAAGCACAAAAACGCACCTTCAGGTGTCACGAAAATGCGTTTTACGCAATTGCCTTGAAGTTTTTGAGGAGCCACGAGTTGATAAATTAAAAGAGAATAAAATGAACATCTAAATCAATTAATGGCAGTACAAATTCATAGTAAAAGGGGGGCGATTTTTAGGTCAAAAAGGTACCTAAAATCAGCATTTTTACCTTAAAACTTTCATCTTTTACCATAATAAAAATGTACCAATTAAATGCTGGAACCTACTACACATATTAGTATGATCTTAGTACAATATAGTGTAACAAAAATCAAGTTGAAAATCAAGCCCATCTGACCTCCATTCCATGCGTTAAAATGGGTGGTTTTTGGCTAGTTTTAACAAAAAATGTGTCTTACGATAATGTGACTCACCTAGCATGTACTATATAATTATGTAACAAATAAATCAGTCAATATAGGCCTCCATTGTCGATTTCCCTGCAAGAAAATAATGAACATTAGCTTATATTAAGATGAAGGAATTAAATACAAATCTAGTCATACATTTGACTAGTCAATACAAAAAGGTAAAACAAGTGGCTCCATTGTCTCATGGCTGCCGATTTACATCAAGAAAAGGAGGGTATGAGTTGCTGCTAAATCAATCAAGGGAACAAGTACCTAACCATTAAGACTAACTTGTTGCAATAAAACAAAAATCAAAGTCTTGGTAGTAGTATTGACTACCGAATTCAACTAGAAACAAGGGGGTTTGATTACCTCATTTATTAGTCAATGAAACACCAACCTAACCAGCATTATTCCTTGTCTCCAATCAAGCAAAAATCAGTTGTCATTTAGCACATAATCAACCGTGAATCATAAAGAAAAGAGGGGAATAATTAACATGTAAATTGACTTCAAAAATTCAAAGAAGACTACTAGCACCATACCTCTTGTCTTCTAGCTTTTAATTATCAAACAAGTCACCATTATTTCCCTCATCAATCATCCAAAAAAATGTCTCAATTAAGAGACTTTTGTAGTCAAATTCTAAGTCTAATTAATCAAAAACAAGACATAAAATAATGCCTTGTATCATACCAATGATTTCCAATCTTTCTTCCATGTCTATCTTGTCTTAAAACCTCACGTATCCATTCATTTCTCTTTGCCCCATTCACGAATTGGTAAGTCTTCTCCCTTAATCTCTCTTTTCTTCTTCCTTCCTAAGTTAATTCCTAATAGCTACTAAGCTCCATTAATGGTGTTTTTAGATTCTAACACCATTTTAATGTAATTTCCTAGTTAAATCTATCAAGTCTTGAAGCAAGAAACCATCCTAGCAATCCTACAATTTTCGCCATACATATATGTTCCAAGGAGGTTCTTAGATTCAACAACAACACAAGGAACAACAAGATCAAGTTAAAGTATAATTCTATGTTGAAAATTCTAGTAAATTACCTTAAGCAATTTTCAAAATATAGGAATTTCAAAATCCATATTCTCTTCATTATTTCATGAAGGAAACTTGGATCTACAATCATCCCAAGGTGTATCAAAAATACCTTGATAAATTCCTAAGGTAAACTCTTGTAAAATTACTACAAATATTATTTATAAACTCTTGTTAGAAGTCTAACAAATAGATCTCCTAAATTTTTATAAGGAGCCAAAAATTCTTCATCAAAGTATCATTTGGGGAGCTTGGAATTCAAGGAAAAATCAAGTACAAGAATTGTCTTGATTTAAGGGTAAGTTTATGTAAGCAAGGTTTATTAAGTTTAAGTTTGATTTAAGCTTCAAACTTTGGTATAAAAAAATTATGTATAACCTCTAAATAATTAAGGCCGAAAATACTATAGGTTATATTGTCAAGAAAATAATTTATAACATATAAGGTAAGGTTATTACCTTAAGGTATATATTTGTGTCACAAAAATTAATTATGTTACACCTATAAATAAACCGAATGGCCTAGGAATGAAATGTTCTATTTTGAGGTTATAATCATTCTAAGTCATTAGCATAATTTTTAGAAGTGTTATATGGCTTATATACATTTATATGTATTTACTATAAGGTATAAAACAAGTTTTAAAACCATATGGAAAAAAATTAAATGAGGGCCGAGAGCAATATGTAGTATTTGGGCATTTTTGAAATATATTTAGGTGTATTTACTTATTTTATAAAATTTAGGAACATTAAAAATAGCTACAAGTTTTTAAATGGCTAGTTTAATAAATGATGTGGCTAAAAAACAAATTTCGAAAAGTTTGGGGGTGTTTAATTTAATTGCCGAGAATTAAAGGGGCCATTGGTATATTTATAGTATAATATAAGGTAGGAAATTATATTATGAATTTTGGTAAATTTAAGTAAGTGTTTAAGTGTTAAGAATAACATTTAATAAAGTTTTGGGGCTATTTTGTGATTATTGGGAAGTATGGGATATGACCGAAAATATATAATGATTTTATGGGTATATTGAAGTATTAATCATGAAATTAAGTCTTGGTCAAAGTGTTGACCAAAAACTTTGGGTTAAAATGATTTATGACATAAAATGTTAAGTTTATAAAAGTTTAAGGTTGAAAATGTAATTTATAAAAGTAATATGTATAAACCGAAATTTTAAATGGGCGAGAATGTAATTTGCAAAATATATGGGCCTTTTCAGAAATAAGGAAGAACTAAATATTAAAAACCATAGTTTATAAATATTATGTAACTTATATAAAGTTTTGGGGTTAAATTGTAAATATAGAGAAAAAAATAAGTTGAAACCAAAAATAGGTGTGGATAAATTGTAATTTACGAAAGTTATGGGTATAGAATATAAATACCGGAAGTAAATGTGGATAATTAAATAAATTATAAAGTTATATGGTTATTTGGTAATTTATAAAAGATAGTGGGTATAAAATATAAATATCGAATTAATATGGTTAGTTTTGTAATTTAGTAAAGAAAGGAATTAAGATTAAGTACTATAATGTATTGTGGAATATAATATAAAGTTAATTAAATAAAGGTGGTTGTAACATAAATAACCAGATGATATGATATAAATACTAAGTGAAAATGCTTATAAGCATATAAGTAATGAGATAACGATATACCGTATAATGGGAATTCATTATCACATGTGAACTACACATAAAATAATGAACTGTTAAGTTATCTAGAACCACTGTTAAAATAACAGGGGAAAGTAAATAACATACAAAGTTAGTATACAACAAGAATAAACTCTACAGTGACTGTACTGTAATATTTAGTGGACGGTCATATTAATAATACACGTTATTCACTACAAAAAAAGGTTAGATTATTGGGACATAAAAATGGGAGAATTTTTTTTCCTCACTAACTATAAAGAATATTGAGTACATAAATTACCCATTTAAATAGTTTGGAAAAAAGAAGAGTCTTCACATATTTTTAAATTGATTTTTGTGGTAAAATTGTTTCCCCAACTTTCTTTCCTCATTGTCAATTATTATGGGAAAACGTATTTAATATTTTTTTTCTCACAACCATCTTTTAAGAATAATATTCCAGAATATAATTATTATTGGGTAAAAATATTCTCAAATTATTTTCACAATATCTTTTTCATTTATAGCAAAATCTTCTACCTTATAGTTATTATTGGGGAAAAATATTCCCACAAAAAGTAAGTATCGAAAAAAAAATTCCTCAAAATTTGCGACTATACAGTTACTATTGGGAAGCAATTTCCCACCAAATTTCTCAAACGAATTGTTCTGGCCTAGAATTACCGGTGGACAAAAACTTTTCTCACCAATTTTATCACCATTAATTACCTTTTTATTTGCAGGAAAAAAATCTACAATAACATAGTTACTTTTACGAATAAAAAACATTTGATAAATTTTCTCACCATTATTGTTTTATTTATGTTCTAATTATAATAAGAAAACAAATTCTTCCAACTATATAGTTAGTAGTGGGAGAAAATCACTCCTCAAATTTTTTCACTAACCGTTCTATTTATGTTCTATTTATGAGGAAAAAAACCTTCCAACTATAGAGTTATTATTAGGAAAAAAGTTTCCTCCAAAATTATCACCTACATATTCCAGCAAATAGTTATTATTGGGAATAAAATCTCCCACAAATCTTACGAGGAAAAAACTTCCCACCGATACTATTGGAAAAAAAATATGCAACATTTTATCATCATTATCTTATTTTTATTTAAAAAAAAACCTACATCTTCAACTTCTTTAAGATGAGGAAAATTTTTATCATCTTGAACCGCCAACCACGTCGCTTATCCTCACTTCCTATCGGGGCGTAAAGAAAATGGGGAGGAAAAAGAAAACCCAAACCGATAACCAGAAGCACCTAGACTTGCTCTAAACGATGGGAGATTTTACCAGCAAGGAGAATTGGGACAAGTTCTTCACCATCAGAGCGGGATGACTCCATCAACTCAGGGACCCTCTCCTCTCGCTCCTGCGATCATCATCATCATCGGACATAATAGAAATACAGGTATCTTACTCATCTGTTTCTTTCCCACGCTTAATTGGTTTGAAATGAACGAGCTTGTTCATTTTAGAATCAAACTAAACTTTTGGTGATTTTCAAAAAGAGTCTTCTTCTTTGCTTGGCAATTTGATAACTTTCAAGTTTCTTTCTTTGGCGTTTCTTCCATTTGGTACATTTTGTCAAACAGTTCATGGATGAAATATTTGATGTTGTACTGGATAAAGGGGGGTTGGACGCACTGATGAAGCCAGAGCTTGGCTCCAGGCTGGGCAATCGATATCTATCCGAGGTGACTTGCATTTACAAAAAATGCTCACTTTTCTTTTCTTCTTGTATTTGATTGTATTCTGCGGGAAAATATATGCCTCATTCTACTGGATTCTTAACCTGCACCCCTCACATTTTAGGAGCAACTACACATCCCTAAAGTGAAGATATGAAGATTCAAGGTAAATTTACTAATCGTTTATTGTACTCAGATATTTTTTGAAGTTTGAATTTAGTAGTTAATATATATATTTACCATTCAAAGATTTACTATTCTTTTATTGTATTGATATATCTGTATTGATATATTGTCAGGAAAAAATGTTGTATGCAGGTTGATAATAAAAGGCCTTATATTGGAAACTGCAGAGTACGGCATTCCATATCCAACTAGTAAATAGATGATGGTTGTGCTGCTGAATTGGGAGATACAATCACAAGATTTTATTATTTGCTGACAGGAATAGATTGTATAAAATTAGATGTTTTTGAGGTGTAATTAACTAGTTTTATTTCTTTTGTTACCATACATATTGGTGTAAACATTTGTTATATGTTTGAGGATGAAATAAAGTAGCTACAATTTTTGTTACATACTGTTAATATTTAACATTTTTTTGATTACATATAGAAATAAATACCCACGTTCTTCCTAAATATAATAAATGATTGGATTTATATTTCCCACACTAACTGTGGTTAATTAGTTTTGACAGAAAATTTTACTTCAATCAAAATTTAATTATTAAATCAATATTTGTTTGGGATATCATTGGATTTAATTTTTTCATAGGATGTATAATTTTTCCACATGAATTATGTATTGTGGGAGAAAAAGTTTTCTTCATAATCATATATAAATTATTGCATATTTATTTTTGCAGAATAAATTTGTTGTTTACTCTATTTTGGGTGAAAATGTTTCTTCATAAATATTTTAAATTATTGGATTTATATTTTCCCACAATAATTCTACCACTCAATTTATTATGGGAGAATAAATTTGACACTATATAATGGGAGTTAATATTTTCCAAAGTTTTCAAACTAGTATATCTACTTTTAACTACATAAGTGGGATTTTTTTAACTCAAAATCAATGTTTGAGGAGAAAATCTTCACCCAAAATCAAACTCCCATTATTTAAATTTTCGTGACCTTCATAAACGGGAGTTTCTAAAACCCCCGATCTATTAGGTGATGGATACAATATTAACCCAAAATCCCTAAATTCTTCCCCCAATAATATAACATTTTTTTGTTGTGATTGTATGTATACATAACAGCGTACGTGAAAGAATTACTAGAGCGTGCATTGGCAAGCTAGCTGTTTCCCCGGTGAATGGTATGTTAATTGTGTGGTCTGAATGTCCTAAGGATTATCCTATGGTCCAGACATTGTGTGTTTAAATGTTTAAGAATGATATCTATGATTTAATGTGAATGATATTGTATATGGTATTGCTCAAACTATTGCGTTGTATTTTATACGCGAATGTCTTATGACAAAAGTTTTTACATCTAAACTGGAACAAGACTAACTGACCTTTAGGTGTTATTTGAACCTAACTGATGGTCAACTGTTATAGTCTTAATACAAGTATTGGTTATTGTACCACTGACAAAAGGGCTAACTTATAAAGAGAGGAATCCGGATTGTTTCGACTTTCTGGTTGCGCATTGTGATCACTACGAGGGACTTCAATGGGGAGTCACTCAAAGGAAATCCATCAGCCACATTCGGGGATGGCGGAGGGCACTACCGTTGGTGCACAGGTTCGACCAGATCGGTCAAATATTATCCAGGACCATAAGGTCAGCTGGTAACGGTTCTTTGGAACCCAGGGGACACACTGTCCATTATCAAAGATTATTAAGGGTTGTCTTGACAGGACGCCTAAGGTAAATTAATTGAAAAGGTTAAGTGGTTGGTTAAAAGAATAAGGGTCATGTGACCTACTAACAAGTACAGTTGTTTAATACGTATATCTTGTTTGGTGTTGATTATTGGTTGTGATGTGATACTGTGTACTAATGTATGCAGGTGGACTGTTATATGTTTGTTTACGGTTACAGTTATTTCTACTATTATTGTAAACCGGAATATTTTGTAATGAATCTAATATCAAGATGGCTAAAACGACTTAAGGAATCTAGATGACTTAGGACTACATTTAGCATACCAGCATTTCGATTGCTGAGCCCTTCATTGGGCAAAACATTTCAGGTTACTGAAGAAGACACAAGCCGGAGAGCGGGGAACAGGGTAGCTGCTGTGTTTTAATAAACACTTGTGGTTTTGTTATGTATTATATTTTGGAGTTTGTTGTATTTCATTTAGTTGCTCGTTTAGTTTGGATTTGGTCTGTAATAATTAGGGTGCTCTGTATCTGTTCATCACAACGTTGTGTAGTTGATGGATAGGGTATGGATGCCTTGTTGATCACAAGGGTGGGTAACGGCGTGTAACACCAAAGTTAGATAGATTTATTTTCCGCTGCGACGTTATTTATTTATGCTACGACTTGTGACGCTAGTACAGGTTTAGGATTAGGGGTGTTACAAAAAGTGGTATCAGAGCGGAGTACCGCTCTGATGAAGGATACTGAGTCAAGAACAATGAGCATAGGAATATTGGGATAACAGGAAACGCCTGGGAGGATTCGTGACTTAGAAAGAAAAACCCTAGGGATATATCTTACTGCTAGCAGTTAGCTTATTTACATGTTTATGATTGTGTGTGTATTACGGTGTAGCACCGAGTAGTGATAATAGTGTACTATACTATAGATGTCTGGAGTCGGAAGACCACGTGGAGGAGGCAGAGGAGGACGAAGTGGAGCAGCACCAGCTGATGTCCCGGAAATACCAGGCCTAGCAGAGGCCATGGCAGCCTTCGCCACACAGCTAGGAGCACAAGTTGCGGGAGCCACACCCCCCCTCCCCCGCCACAGCCCAGGGAGACCAATTGGATAAAGAATGTTGCAGACGCGAGGGTACCAACTTACTCAGGTGAAGCAGACCCCGCCGCACTGGAGAAGTTCATCGTAGAACACCAGAAAGCTTTCAGGGCCGTTCGAGTTCCAGAAGACCAAAGGGTCGATATTGCCGCATACAACTTAAAATATGCAGCTGATACTTGGTGGCGATCAGTGGAGGGCCACCACAGAGCTACACCAGACTTCGGGTGGACAACGTTCGTAGAAGTGTTACGGGCGAAGTACTACCCCGAGCACCTGAAGCAAAGAAAAAGACAAGAGTTTGAGACCTTGATCCAGGGGAGCCAAATAGTCGACCAGTACTACGCGCGATTTATCAGCCTGTTGGATTATATTCCAGGAGTTGACTACTCCGACGTTGTGAAGATTCAGAAATTCAGGGGAGGTTTACAGTTTCGCATCCAGAGTGCGATGGGAGCAATTCGTTTCACTACCATTCAAGAGTGCTATGACGCAACATCAGCAACTGAATTAATGCTACAGTCCAGGGAGGAAGCCCAGGGGAAGAAGAGGAAGAACACAGAGGGGGAAGATGAAGGAGCCACATCTGGCGGATTTTACAAGAAGGGGAAGTAAGAAACTTACTTAAAAGGAAGTACCTATATATTGTCTACACTTAGTTTAGTCACTAATCTAAACCTACAACAGGAGATTCTTTGACAAGAAAAAGGGGCGGAAGGACTTCCAAGGTCAGAAGACGAAGGAGCAGGTCCCTCGTCTGACCGGCCCACCCATTGATGCACAGCCACTTAGATCGGCACCACCTAGGGGTAAGGATACCCACCTCTCATTTAATCAAACATTTAGCTATACCTTACTAAACCATGTTGTATAAACAGCGGGCAATAAGCCAACCCAGCACCACTACTACTGTAAGCGCTGTGGAGGTGATCATCCAGGAGTAGACTGCACGGGAAGGAAGGTGGAGTGCCGTTACTGCAAGAAAGAGGGTCATAGGGAGTACGAGTGTTTTTCCAACCCAGCAAGCCGAGTGTACAAGGGGTCGAGAGGATCACAGAGGCCACCAGCTACAGAGACTGGGGAACCCAGAGGAGGTCAGGCACCGCAGACTAACACCTACACTAGGGGACCGGGAGGACAACCATCCTCATCCGGGAGTCAGAAGGGGAAGGAGATAGTACCGAGTAGGAACACCCTGTACACAGTGGGAACTCCAGGCGCTGAGGCTAGTGCTCAGCGCGAGACCGGTAAGCCTAGAACTTAGATCTAGAGCATGATGCTATGAATGTATGTTTACTGTTATTCAAACATTAAGACTTGTATGTGTTTTGTGTGAAATAAAATTTAGAGAGACCTAATTTAGGAAATCTCTCACCTAATAGGTTGTTTCGACATTTGTTATCCTTTGCCTATGAGACCGAGATCACCTGAGCCTATGAGCGAAGGTCGGGAATATCCAGAGAAAGTATGCCAAGTACTTCGACCCGGCATGATCCTACTCAAGCAATATTTAGATTTAAATGAACAAATAGCCATTGTAAATGAATGTAGAACCTTGGGAATAGGCCTTGGGGGATTTTATAATCTAGGATACGGTAGTGGAGCAAAAATTAAATTGTATATGATGTGTATGGGTAAGAATTGGGATCCACAAACTAGGTTGTATAGTGAGGTTAGGAAAGTAGATGGGGCACGAGTTCCTAAAGTACCCGATAGTTTTCAAACCTTGGTGGCAGAAGCGGTCAGATTGCACAACAACTAGAAACCAACCCTATAACGGATGTGGAAGCTGACATTTGTATAGCAAATTTCTATGAAAAAGGGGGGAAACTGGGATTACACCAGGACCAGGATGAGACATCAGAGTCAATTGCCAAAGGTATACCAGTTGTATCATTCTCCATAGGAGACGATGCTAAGTTTTTATACGGTGATCAGAAAAGGATGGATAAGGCGGAAAAGATCATTTTGAGGTCAGGAGATGTATTGATATTTGGTGGAGAATCGAGACTAGTTTACCATGGGATTAAGAGCATTAAGTTGAATACAACCCCACCAATCTTAGTAAACACTACCCATTTGAAACCTGGATGGTTGAATCTAACATTTAGACAATATTGATGTAATTATGGAGCTTGTATGTGAGAATCATTGGATTAATGTATAGCACTTTAAAACTTTTGAGACATGCACTATCTTACGAATTGTTAACCCCAGGCCTCGAGTCTAATGGAGGAGCCGTGCTGAATGTGTTGGACAAGACTAGGGCCAAGGATAAGGGGAACGTTATCATGGGAACCTTTACGGTAAACGGCGTGAGTGCATCGATACTGTTCGATTCAGGAGCGTCTTACTCCTTTATATCCTCTACATCAGCAAGGAAGTTGGAGACAACCCCTGAACCTCTCTCAGATTTCCTAGTCACACTACCGATGAAGGAAAGAGTGAGGTGCACGAAACTACACAAGAGAGTTCAGATTGACATTATGGAGTTTCACGCGGACTTAATTGAGCTGGATAATTTAGGATTCGACATCATCATGGGCATGGATTGGCTACAGAAATACAAGAGACGTCTACATTGCGCAGAGCATAGATTGCTACTGAAGAGCCCGAAGGGCAAGACGGTTTCATATCGCAGTATTCCAAAAGAGCCTACTTTCAAGTTAGTATCTGCTATCACACTGGTGAAGAAGTTGAAGAAGGGACAGCCAGTCTATTTGTGCTATGTCCAGGACTTGAGGCAAGAAGAGAAAACACAGACAGACATACCAGTCGTTTCAGACTTTCCTGATCTATTTCTAGAGGAATTACCAGGGATGCCACCCAAGAGAGAAGTGGAATTCTCCATCGATTTATTACCAGGCACAGGACCTATTGCTGAAGCACCTTACAGAATGGCACCGGCGGAGATGAAAGAGCTGAAGATTCAGTTAGAAGATCTGCTAGACAAAGGATATATTAGACCAAGTGCATCACCATGGGGAGCACCAGTGTTGTTCGTAAAGAAGAAGGATGGTAGCATGCGACTATGCATCGACTACAGGGAGCTTAATGCAGTCACGGTGAAGAACAAGTACCCGTTACCACGGATTGACGATCTATTTGACCAGTTGAGAGGTGCTACAGTTTTCTCGAAGATTGATCTGAGATCAGGATACCACCAGATACGGATAGCTGATGAAGACATAGAGAAGACAGCTTTCAGAACGCGCTATGGACACTACGAGTTCATAGTTATGCCATTTGGATTGTCGAACGCCCCAGCTATATTCATGGATCTTATGAACCGGTTGTTTAGGGAGCAGTTAGACTCATCAGTGGTTGTATTCATCGACGACATTCTATATTCTAAGACTAAGGACTGAGCACGAGGTGCATCTGAGGCAAGTTTTGCAGACCATGAGGGAGAATCAATTGTATGCCAAGCTTTCAAAATGTGATTTTTGGTTAGACAGTGTATCCTTTCTAGGGCATGTAATATCAGCCAGCGGAATATCTGTAGACCCTGCGAAGATTGAGGCAGTTAAGACTTGGCCGAGACTGAAGACAGTGACAGATATCCGTAGTTTCTTGGGATTGGCTGGTTACTACAGAAGATTTGTACAGGACTTTTCCAAACTAGCGAAACCTATGACGAACCTGATGAAGAAATATTCTCCATTTGTATGGACAGCAGATTGTGAGCGTTCCTTTCAGACACTGAAGGATCTACTGACGTCGGCACCGATACTCACCATACCAGAGGGGACCGACGGATTTGAAGTTTATTGCGATGCCTCAGGCACAGGAATAGGGTGTGTACTTATGCAGAATGGAAAGGTTGTTGCTTATGCATCACGACAGTTGAAGAAACATGAGGAGAACTACCCGACCCATGATCTAGAATTGGGAGCAGTTGTTTTTGCACTGAAGATTTGGCGACATTACCTATATGGAGTTACAGTGATAGTTTATTCAGATCATAAGAGCCTTCAACACCTATTCACACAGAAGGAGCTTAACATGAGACAGAGGCGATGGGTCGAGTTTCTGAAGGACTACGACATTGACCTCAGGTACAAGGAGGGCAAGGCAAATGTAGTTGCTGACGCCCTAAGCCGTAGAGCCCATTCTTTATTTGCCATGACAGGAGACAACAACCTCATCGAGGAGGTACGTTGCGCTCAGGCTAATGACCAGTACATGAAGACTATCAGACAGCAGTTGACTGACGGTATCTTTGAGAGGCAGAAGTATGACTTTGTACTTAGTGAAGACGGGTTAATCAGACTGAATGGCCATTTGTGCATTCCAGAGTCCAGCCCTGACTTAAAGGAAAAGATACTATAGGAAGCTCATTGCTCATCATTATCAGTACACCCAGGGTCATCGAAGATGTACAAGGATTTGAAATTACATTTCTGGTGGAGTGGTATGAAGAAAGATGTTACAGAATTTGTGGCAAGATGTATGACATGTCAGAAGGTGAAGTTCGAGCACCGAAGACCGGGCGGATTAGTACAGCTAATGCCCATTCCATATTGGAAGTTCGAGGATATATCCATGGATTTTGTAGTAGGTCTTCCACCGACTAGAGGAGGTGCTAACATGATATGGGTCATCGTCGACAGACTGACAAGGGTAGCTAAGTTCATTCCTATCAAGGACACTTGGAAAGTCCCCAAGCTGGCGGACCTCTTCCAGAGGGAGATTATTAGACACCACGGTGTACCGAAGACTATTGTGTCAGATAGAGATTCCAGGTTTGTTTCCAGATTTTGGCAGCAGGTTCAGGAGGCATTGGGTACAAAGCTGAATGTAACACCCCTACTAAATCCGGCTCCTAATTATAAAATAAATGTCGCACCTAGCAAATAAATCGCAGCGGTAAATAACAGACTGTCGCTCTAAAGGTGTCACTGTTATCACTCGCCCATACGGGTGATAACTAGTTACATGATAATCAACATACGAAACGTATTCCCGCAGTGATCACAAGAGATAGATAGTAGTGCTTAAACAATTTAAAAAAATCCAACAACAACTGTTATTACAGAACCGTACTCGTGAGCATCTAACCAAAATACACCTCGGTTTACACAACCCGAGTCCAAAACAACATTAGTATCAAACCGTACCAAGTTTTAACCAACAGTAATATCACAAGCGTCGCGCCCCGTGTCGACCCACCAGCTAATCTCCTGAAATAAAAATGGTTTGTGGTATGGAATCAGCCCCTGCTGAGTATGTTATCACATGCCCCGTCATGCCTCCTCAAACCCCTCAATTAATTGGTCGAGAGCATGAGATTCGTTACATGCAATACCGTTTTAATATTTAAACTGTAAAACATTTAATAGATATCCATACAATAACACAACCATCAATACACAATAATATAACCACACAGTATAACCAATGAACAACAAGGCGAAACAACGAGAACAATAAACAAGTATTAATTCCCGTCCATGGTGTAGAAACCAATATTGTTCGCCACTGTACAAGTCTCAACTGTAATAAGTGTTCAGTTATACCTAGTGACAACGCCTCGTTAAAAACGACGAGTCTCTAAATTACCCATATACTATGGCGGGTCACCCACGGCAGTAGCCACTCCAGTGGTAGAGTCTCCGACCAACGAGCCATCCTAGCTCACGGGAAATTTTCTTGATACTTGCGGACCCGTACGCGGACATCCTGGTATCGTTTTTGTGATCACAGCGCGCACCAAGAGCCACATCCTCTTGGCTTTATTATGTTTATTAACTATACCATCGCATCGCATTACCAATTTTTCTAACACAGCAGACTAAGGTCATTAGTCCAATCCGGAGTTTGTAAACTCGGGATCCAGTGTTAGATATGAGAGCGGCGTTTAGAAAGGCCAATGCTCCGTATTAAAGTCTCGGATAATATGTATATCTTATTATCCTAGTGCTACAACGTTTTTCTGACGATCCTTATATTTCATATAAGATAGCACCATAGCCGCTAGTTCGTTTTATATATAGGTCCATATATACGAACCAATACTGTTAACTCAACAACAGTAAATAATAAGCAGCTATAAATATACGGTTCATGCATATTTATTTACACATTCAGACAAACAATCTTATCACAGATCACACAAAAGTCTGAACTGAGGAAGCCCTCAGAGACAATCAGAGACACGTAACAACATACCGTTCACCCTGATTTTAGAACGGTGGAGTATGACTCAGCTAGGACCAACGCTCCTCGTGTCGTCTCTAATAGTCTAATAATACATAATGCTACTGATTAGAATCTCGTATAGTAACATATCTCTACGGTACCCCGTACAGTCACTAATACCTCCCGGTTAAATCCCTCGTTATAAACTGTCAACATTTGTCGGGTTTACGGCTTAACTCGAGATTTGGAAAAACGTTATACTACATGCGTAGTCTTGTCTTGTATTTTAATATACTTAATGTTGAACTTGTCATCGCATGTTGCTTAATATACCCTTGTATATCATATAGTTTATTTCTATATTGCATGTATAATTTTATCATACATTATACATTTCACCTTAGTATTAATTTTCCTAAGGTTTTTTTCCAAGTTTAATGGAGTATAATTCCTATGTAAAAAAAACTTTGGATTATAATAAATCCTTATTATTTCATGTATACTCCTAACATTTAGAATTTCCTTATCTAATGTTTGCAAATCTTTTCTCTTTATCCCATATCATTTTAATTATGATAATATATAGTTATTAAACCATATTATATTTTCCACTCCAAAATATATATTTATTTATATATATATGTATTATGGGACTTTTTATTATATGGTAAATCTTATAATATATACTCATTCTTTTTAATGAATACCTCTTATATTATAAATGTTATAACTCTTATAACATTAAAAACCATATTATAAATTTTATTTAAAAATGCCCATATTTCCGAACAGCACATAGTTTCTTAAATATTTACAAAATCCACCACTTAATTTATATAATGTTACATTATAGTTATATAACATATATTATGACATTTATGTCATTAAAACAATTATAACCTATAGTTACAAATTGTTATATATTACCAAACAGCCCCTTATATTTTCGGCTTTCACTATAAACCACTAAACTTCCATAAATCACAAATCTAGCCCAATTTATAATACATAGTTTCTAATGTCATTAAAATATATTATACATATATCTTTATAAAACCTTATATAACTCCAAAAATTCTCAAACTATACCAAAAGGTTATAAATATTATTCCTAACCTTATACTTTCTATAAATCTCGGTTTTGCCCATATGTTACCCATTTGTAACAAATGTTATGAAATATCATATATTATACTTATATAATTCATATAAACTCCAAATTTAACCAAATAAACTTCTAAAAATTCCTAATAACTTAAGGACTGTACTAAATCCCTTTTAGTACCCCAAAGTTTTGGAAATTACATTATAACCCCATCTCTTA